>CAUYON010147203.1:0-13011 GCA_963573935.1 Arctocebus calabarensis | reverse complement strand
CAAGTGATCCCATCTCAGGATGGGCAAAAGACTTGAAGAGAGACTTCTCTAAAGAAGACAGGCGCATAGCCTACAGACACATGAACAAATGCTCACCATCCTTAATCATCAGAGAAATGCAAATCAAAACTACTTTGAGATGTCACCTAACTCCAGTAAGATTAGCCCACATAACAAAATCCCAAAACCAGAGATGTTGGCATGGATGTGGAGAAAAGGGAACAGTTCTACACTGCTGGTGGGAATGCACACTAATACATTCCTTTTGGAAGGATGTTTGCAGAATACTTAGAGATCTAAATATTGACCTACCATTTGATCCTATAATTCCTTTACTAGGTATATACCCAGAAGACCAAAAATCACATTATAACTAAGACATTTGTACCAGAATTTTCATTGCAGCCCAATTCATAATTGCTAAGTCATGGAAGAACCTAAGTGCCCATCGATCCACGAATGGATTAATAAATTGCAGTACATGTATACTATGGAATATTATGCAGCCTTAAAGAAAAATGGAGACTTAACCTCTTTCATGTTTACATGGATGGAGCTGGAACATATTCTTCTTAGCAAAGTATCTCAAGAATGGAAGAAAAAGTATCCAATGTACTCAGCCCTACTATGAAGCTAATTTATAGCTGTCCTATGAAGGGTATAACCCAAGTATAACACAAGAATATGGGGAAAGGGGCAAGGGTAGGGAAGAGAGGAGGGAGGTTGGAGGGAAGGTAATTGGTGGGGCCACACCTATGGTGCATCTTAGAAGGGTGTAGGCAAACCTTACTAAATGCAGAATACAAATGTCTTCATATAATAACTGCCAAAATGCCAGGAAGGCTATGTTAATCAGTTTGATGAAAATAGTTAAGATTGTATGTGAAACCAGCACATTGTACCCCTTGATTGCATAATTGTACACAGCTATGATTTAATAATAAAGACAATAAAATAAAAAAAGAAGAAAAAGAACTATTCTAAGACTGTAAATAAAAATACTAATGTTCTCATTGTGCAAACCTTAACCTTGAAATCCAGAATTTGTAAGTGACTGCTAAATAGCTTCATTCTCTTACCCTAGACCCAACCTTGACTTTGTCCCTGTCAATGTAAGAAAGTCAGAAAACTGCAAACATATATAAGGTAGCTGAGGTCATACAGAAGCCTGATGAACACTTGTAGACACTGCCATGCTGGTGAAAGAGGCTAATAAGTTGACTTTAGGACAAAACTGAAGAGTTTAAGTACCATAGGCAGTGGTTACTCTTATGAACACCAAAGGACACCATTGACTGACCAACTCATGCCTCACCAAATATCAAAGCTTACTGTATACAAATCCAAAGTTAATTATAGAGATTATATACTTAAGACATGCACTTAAGATTAAAAACAAAATTGAGAAACTTCTAGAGAAATACTTCTACATTCCCCTCACTAAGAAGCAAAGTTTGGATGAGTACAGGCCCTACCACTGGTGTTGTTCAATATTAAATGTACCCCTTCTAAAAAATTAAAGTACTCCTCTCATGAAATAATGTATAACAGGCCTCTACCAATCCTCTACAACTTAGCAAAGATGCCTAGAGGAACTAGAAGAGACTGAATTAAACAGGAAGTTAAAAGCCCTAGAACGAGAAGCGAAAAAGATCTCCACTTGAATAATTAACCGTGTTATGTTTAGTCTTTTGTGTGTGCACACCCTTTCTCTCCAAAAGATCAAGTCTAGATCAAAGATTGAACCGGTACCCCTCAAACCAAGGTAGAAAGAACCTTATACCATGATTCGGACCACACCCATAGCAGCAAAAGTAGAAGAAGATAGATTCTCTCCTAGATCTGTTACAGCAAGCTGAAGAGAGCTGTGAGAAGCAAAAACAGGTCCAGACAACCCCTATGAGGTAACTTTCGAGGTGGTCAATGTGCCCTGCATACTGGGAGCTAGCTGTTCAACACATGGCTGAAGCCTGAGGAAATTTCTCATGGGACTTGTCTTAATTAGACTCTGAACTTTAAACTTTGAGAAAGAAGGAGAAAAAATGTAATCTGTGAACCCATACCACTAAGATAGAACTTTTTTACTAATCTAATCCCAAAAATCGTTTAATGAAGTGTAGAAAAATGTGCTTAAATCTATTCTTTTTGGCTTATTCATTCTCACCCTAATTTATGTTCTTATATCTCTTCTCAAACATCTTATTACAAATGACTAACCTGCTCTCTCTTTCTACAGTTAAGAACTCAGCTCTTAATGTGTGACACTTCTAAAGAAGTTCCAGATGAGAGGAATGAAGGAGCTAAGGAAATTTTACCCCAAAATATGATTCCTTAGTATAAAGACTATTTTAAATTAAAAGCCATTTTTGATCAGAAATCACTGGCCTCTCCTCTATAAAACCTGAGTAACCTGATTTAGAATCAGAAAAGGCTGCTGTGTCCTCCTTATCACACGCTAATAGACATAGCTTCAAAGTCATTTGAAGCACGATATCTGTCTCTCAGGTTAATTTACAAATCGATTTGTTCCACCCATCTATACTCTTCCCCCTAGCAACCACTAGCTACGTATATACTTTCCAGTTTCTCTCTCCCTTCCTTTCTAAAAGGCATCTTTAAAAGTCACTGACAATCACTGAGACTTTGGATAATCATTCTTGTGGTTCTCCCCATACACATAATATTTAAAAATAAACCTTTCCCTTATTAATTGACCATAATTGTGAGCTAATCTTTCAGAGAATCAGATCAAGAGAAAAAGATAGGTTTTGTCATGATCCCTATACTTCCCCAGTGAAAGGAAAGCTCTTAAGATGCTCTTGCTATTGTTTGAAGGTATGGTACAGCAGGGTAATTAGATCTTTATTGGCAGAATCCCTGAACCTGCTTCTCTTATCTGGACTTTCCCTGTAGAGATCAAATTTCTGCCTGAGACTTGAGACGGGAAAGTGCCTGGGCTGGCCCAGACAGATCATGAGCTCTAGGCTAGAGGTGGCTAGGGAAGCTGGGCCTTGCCTCAATGAAAATAATGTGTTCCTGCCTTATACATGATTTAACTTCTTTCCCAGACCAGGAAGGGGGAGCCTTCCATTTTTTGTGTGAGAAGAGATCACATTTCATTCATTCTCTGTGCATACATTTATTAACTGCTGTGTATTACTTTACATACTAGGTACTTACTGAAAGAAAAGGGATTGAAGACACACATCTTTCCTTTAGAGGGAATACAAAGTATGTCATTAATCATTGCAAAGAGTGTGATAAAGGAGGTTTTCACAAAGTACTATGGCATTGCGGAGAACTGAGAAACATACTCTGCCCTAAATGGTAAATTATGGGGGGGGGGCTTCTTTAGGGAGGTATTATAATATTTGTTAGGCTTTAAATATGTATAGGAATTGACCATGCTGAGAATGGGGCAGGGGGACAAAGGAAGGAGACATTTTAGGCACAGAATGTTTACATGAGAAGGCAGGTGTGCTCAGGAAAACAGCTCTGATTTGAGTTTTGAACTTGGACTGATTGGTGGTGAAGTACAGAAAGGCATTAAATGGTTAGAGGATGGGAAGCATTGACAAGATGAAAATGCTGTCAGGTCTTTTGGTCCTGGAGTGTGGAGTACACAAAATTAATCCCCTGGGCTCACACTGGACACTGGTAGTCACATCAGTTTTGTTTACCACAGTGAATTTTTCTTTTTCAAAAATTTGAATTAAAGTATCTTCAGCTCTTCCATTTACAAACTTTTGCAAAATATTTACAAAATATTCTCTATATTTAGCCACCTCTTTGTAAAATTTTGTAATTAACATTGTGTAGATAAAGGTATATTTAGCTAGATTTTCTGGAGACCTTATGGGTGACTTTTGGGACATTCTCTAATTCCACCCCTTCATAGTGTTTTCATTTCATACTTTACTATTCTACCAGGACCATTAAGACAAATGAATTTGCAGTTCCATAAGTAACAAAAAGTCACCAGAGGTTTTTATGCAGATTTAACAGATTTAAGTATTTTTGAATGATTGCTCTGGCAATAGGGAGTTTTAGAATCAGCCAAATGAGATATGGGAAGAAATGTCAAGTAGATGCTAGAACAATAACTGAGGTGATACATGACAAAGCTCTGAGTTAAGGCAAAGGAATGGGTTACAAGCTACAGCTTAAGGAAAGGAAATCTTCAATGAATAATAGTGACCACTACAGAAAGAGCCCCCAGAAAACCAACTGGGGAGAATGAATGTATACTGAATTCAAGAATGAAACAGGTTGAAATTCAGACATTAAGACGTTGACAAACTGGATACCCATAAGTAGTAGGAAACAGAAGATAATTAGATGGAAATTGGAATAAAGTATGGGGTTCTGGAAAACACAAGGGTGACTTGTATTGTCAAAGGTATAAAGAAAGAAGAAAGAGCTGGATGGGACGAACATGAACTGTTATGGTAAAAAAACAAAACAAACAAACAAACAAAAACACATGAGGCAACACAAAATTAGTTGGAGACACTAGCTTGTGAAGACCAAGAGATCATGTGTCTGCAGCTTGCCCAAGCCAGAAATGAAAGTATTAGCAGGATTTGCTCTTTTTGTTGACTCCAGAAGTTGGCATTGGGACCCAAAACAGATACTACCCAGCTGCTATCTGTGTCCTCCACTGTCTCCACAATCAGGATTTAGAGATAACACAGAGAGACTGCCAAAAGGCCAGTTTGGCTCTGTTTTCTGAGCAGTTAATTTTTATTTTCTGGAGACTGTTATATTCTTGTTATATGTGTACCTCCCAGAATAATACCATGCAATCTAGGTCAGAACTTCCGTCCCTGAGCATCTTGGTCTCTCCCAAAACAGACATTTCCAGATTGGACTATAGCAAGAACTTAAGCCCTTCAGAAGGCTGTCTGTTCAATGGCAGGTGGAACTAACTAGGCAGAAAGGGCATACAATTCCTTGAGTTGCAAGCAGTTCCAAGGGGATCTGAAATGCTATCCATGCTGGCAGGTCTTGAGGTGGGTAAACAGCAAGGAAGTGGCTACAGGTGGAGACTGGGAACCATATTGTAGCTAGCAACCAAATTATAGCTAAGAACTGTTCCCTGGTGGGAACATACATGTTAAGGAACGCCTAGTGACCTTTAACTGACTTGAGGCTCATTATCATCTAATTAGCATAGCTCAGTCACTCTGAGACATGTTTTGCCTTTGCAATAAATGTGTGTGTGTTTGCTTTGTATCTATGATCACTCCATCATAATTTTGATTCAGAACCAGTACTCATTGTTGACACTAAAAACTAGAAGACCAGTGAACGTTCAGACAGACCAAACATTAGGTGCCAAAACCTGAGAACTCCTTCTGATTTTAGGAACCCCTTCTAACTCTGGTAAGATCACAAAGTGATGTGTGTGTTGTTCGAGGCTGCTTTGACAGTGTGACAAAGCAGCACTGTCTTTTATATCACCCTGCTTATATCACCCAACATGTGGTCCTTCAAGTTTTCAGAACCTCTGTTTCTCTCCCCAATCTCCACTGTCAGAGGGGAAGGTAAATTACAAGGCCTTGTGTATCCCAAACCTTCTCTGACCAAGTCTTTGCTCACTCCTTTTCTCATCACCCTGTCCCTGCAGGGAAAACTTTACCCTACCTATTGTAACATTTGTTCCCCTGTATTATATCTTTTCTCAGCTGCACCAACTTCATTTTGCAAGGTTTGTCCACAATTGCCATGTAGACTTTCTTAGAGGAAAATGGAGTGGGGAGAGCTTGTACTTCTTAGTTCTCCGCCAGGCTTAGAGGCTTCCCTAACCACAGTGTCTAACGGAAAGCCTGGACTGTATGTAATAACTGTGGACATCCCAGAACACTCACCACCGGGGTGCTTCTCAGCCACTGGAATGAGTAAGTTAGAGGGTATAAGAAGAAAAACAAGCTTATTTTCTTTTGTGTCTCTTGACTAGAATTTGGAGGAAAAAAAATTGGATGTGTGTTTGTGTGATTTTTGATAACTAGGAGTAATTTTGGGTATTGTTGGTTTGGTGAGAATGGCTGGGTCTTCTGAATTATTGGTGAAAATGCTCATGTGTTTAACTTTGGGAGTCTTACTAGGGTGAATGTCTGGTTTTCATAGGTGAATAATAAATTGGATAAATATGGATAAATTAGATGTTTGTAATGGAGAGTTCAAGGTTTCCTTTTTTCTTAGATTTTCGCTGAAATTTAAAGTTACTGGGGTGGCTCAGCACCAGTAACACAAACGGCTAAGGCGCCAGCCACATACACGAGAGGTGGAAGGTTCGAATCCAGCCTGGACCTGCCAAACAACAATGACAACTACAACCAAAAAGTAGCCGGGTGTTGTGGTGGGCACCTGTAGTCCCAGCTACTTGGGAGGCTGAGGCAAGAGAATTGCTTAAGCCCAGGAGTTGGAGGTAGCTGTGAGCTATGATGCCATAGCACTCTACCAAGGGCAACAGCTTGAGGTTCTGTCTCAAAAAATAAATAAATAAATAAATAAATAATAAAGTTGCCGAGGAGAGAAAAGTCTGGTCAATTCATGTGTCTGTGTTATGGGATATTTCAAAGAAGAGGAGGTGTTGTGAAGGAGGCATAGAATGTGTTCCTATTGAGAAAATAAATATGTAACTTTGTCTAATTCAGAAGTTGTTTTAAAGTTGATTTGAAGTGTAGATGTGGGCACAAAAGACAAGATAAAAGGCAATAAGGTGGAACAGAGATATAGAAAGGCTGTTAGCATGGAAAAGTATTTTTGGTAAGAGAAGAATGTTTTTTTGTGGGAAATGAAACAATATGTAGGAGAGAGAGATGTGAAGAAAGTTAAGGATATGCAACTGTATTTTTGATAAGGAGTGTAAAAAGGGAAGAGAATAATATCAGATAGAAAGGATCTTGTGGGTGGCGCCTGTGGCTCAGTGGAGCCGGCCTCATATACCCAGGGTGGCAGATTCGAACCCTACCTCGGTCAAACAGCAACAAAAAAATAGCCAGGTGTTGTGGCAAGTGCCTGTAGTCCCAGTTACTCGGGAAACTGAGGCAAGAGAATCACCTAAGCCCAGGAGTTGGCGGTTGCTGTGAGCTGTAATGCCACAGTACTCTACGGAGGGCGATAAAGTGGGACTCTGTATCTTAAAAAAAAAAAAAAAAGAAATACAGAAAGAAAGGATCTTGTATGGAAGATGTTTGTGGTAATGTAACTAGTGGTTTCAAGGAAGGAAAATTTGGGACAAAAACAAAGTCCAAGTATGTCATCAGTGGTCTGTGTATGTTAGGAGAATGTTCATAAAAGGGCTTGAGAAAGAATTTTGTATGTGATTAGATTGGCTATAATTACAAGGAAAATTTCTCCAGGGAAAAATGTTCTTTCTCTTTGCCCTATATGTTCTCTGCAGACAGTAGTACCAGGTCCCACAGGGCAGTCTCTGAGGGTCCGTGTTCCATTCCCAACAGATCTCAAAACCTGTAAGGAAAAGTTAGGAAGTTTTTCTGTGGACCCCAGGCGGTCTATAAAAGTATTTAAATAAATATTGTTATTTTTTATTTAACCTGGAAGGATAGATGGGTCCTGCTTTCCCACTGTTGCTCCTTACAACAGAAAGGTAGGATTTGTATGGCTGGATGTACCTATGGGGAGCAACTTCATGTTCTACGTCTTAATTATGACCCCTGGAAACCTAGCAGTCCTGCAAGGGGACCTTAGAAGGAATGACCAACCGGGACACGTATAGGATTCCAGTGGTGTGATCATATGTTAGTGTGTATCGTGGAGGGTATAAAAACGATCCAGGTGAAATCAGTCAATTTTTCCAAGCTAGCTGAGGTGGTTCAGGAAAAGGAAGAGAGGACAATAGTCTTGAGAAAGAATTACTGAAGCTGTTAGGAAATTTACTAACATGGACCCCAGCTCAGCAGATGCAGTAATAGTGGTATATACTCACTTTATTAACAAATTTTCCTCTAATATTTGCAGGAAATTCCAGAAGTTGGTGCTGGGACCCCAAACAGATACTTACTCAGCTGCTATCTGTGTCCTCCACTGTCCCAACAATCAGGATTTAGAAGCAACACAGAGAGACTGCCAAAAGGCCAAATTACTGGGGGCAGCTATTACTGTACAGGGTCACCTGGCTATTTTCAAGAGCTTTGGAAATGGTGATCAGGTCTGTTACCAGCGTGGAAAATCCAGTTCAGATAAAGGGCTTACCTTCCTTCCTTCTTGTAGTTACTTCCATTTGTGGTAAGTTCAACTATAATAATTCTCCTTGTTATGCCCCAATTCCATCTTGCTGGGGGTTTTCATCACTCCCCCTTTAAGACAGGAAGCTCAGCTGAAAGAGTTCAGTAATAACTGCAAAACCCCAGCTTCTCCTTGTAAGGACTCCCCTTACCAGGTGTCGGCTCTTGTCAAATTCGCTTGCATTAAAGATTCCCCCTCCCCTACTGAAAGCCCCTCATAAAAAGGTTTCCAAACCCTGTTTCTAGGGGGCCGGACTTTGAAGCATGAGCCTGATCTCAGCCCAGCCAATCAATAAAGGACCCTTGCTTAATTTGGACTCAGTGTGCTGGTGTTTCTCTTTCCACTCGCTTTGGGTTTATTCTAAAGTTTGGATCATGTCTTTTCAACCTCCTGGTTAAGTTTATGTCTTCTAGACTCCAAAACTTCCATATGAAGCTTTTGTTATTCTAAGGATTCCATCTTATTCCCAAACAAGAACCCACTGGACCCATCCCTCCAATACCTCTTGAACCACGGACCTTGATGCACATACCTTCCATCTGTGACCTTTCTGTATCTTCAAAGATTTGCAGACTCCATGTCACTCAGGGGGCAATGTTAGATCTGGCAGAGGGTAAGGAGGTGGCAAGGAATGGCTAAGATTGGAGAGTGGGAACTGAACTGTAACTAGAAACCAAACTGCAGCTGGGAACCAAACTAGCTAGGAACCGTTTCCCTGGGTGCAATACACAGCAGGGAGCTCCCAGTGACCTTCAACTGACCTCATTACCATCTCATTGGCATTGCATGAGGAGAGCTGTCATGTAGGGTCCTGGGAAGACACCCTTTGTAGAAAGGGAAACTTATATAACTTAACCTGTTAAGCAATCTGTTATATAACCCCAACCTGTCAGTCACCCCAAAGTTTCCTCAAAAGGAAACAGAAATCAACCCTTCCAGGAGAAAGGTGGGACAAACTAGTGAGTATGTAAAATACAATGTGTGTTCAGACTTGAGTCTTTGCCCACTTACTGAGAATAAGCCCTCTCTGCCTCTGAGACATAATTTCACCTTGCAGTAAATGTCGTGTGTGTGATTGCTTTGTAACTGTGATCAATCACCCTGTCATTGGCTTGACTTGGTACCAGTTCTCATTTTACACTGGGAACTGGGGGACCATCCAGACAGACCTACTAGTGCTGCTCAGTTTGGAAAGATTATTACAATCACCTTTATTAGTATGGAACTAAGGAAAGTGAGATAGTACACTTGATATTGACAGTTAAAGAGTGTTTTTAAGAGCAGGTAGTAACACTAGAGCCTACTGACCCCTAAATTATTCTTCCCTCTGTTAGAACTATCCCTACCTAGAATTTAGCCACGTGTTAGTCCCGATTTTAGACTCCACTTAGGAGATAAAAAACTCTGTGTACATTGTTGACTTTGGGAAGGAAGGGAAACAGGTTTTTTGCCACAATGCTGTCAAGTGCCCTTAGAAAGGCAAGAGAAATGGTCTTATGGATAAATGCCTTTATTTTTATGGATATTTGGAAAGGCCATTGCAATGTTAAAGCAGCATTTTCTATGTGAGGTGGGGTGGGAGATGTAAAGCTCGTGAACCCAAAGGCATGGTCCTGGGAGGGAAAAACCTTTATTAGTAATGGGAAACCAATTAGAGAAAATGGGGAGAAAGGCCTTAGGCTAGAGATCTAAATGTAGAGATCAGTCTAGTCTAGCATTTACCTCACTGGTATTAACCCTGTGCTTTAGTCTTTCCCACTGACTGGATTGATTCCCCATTTTTAATCTATTATATGTTAGGTATCAACACTCTAAATGCTTTTTTAATCTCAAAGGTTGTAGCACATGCCAATGAAGTTTGGTAAAAGCAACGGAGGAAAACAGATGCTTGTCTAGATCTTTCTATATCTGTATTAATATAAAAACTAAAAAAGACTATTTAGAATGGCTCAAAAATTCTCTGACTGCAGAATACTATTTCAAAACTTGGTTTATTGATGAAAAGCTGCATATACTTCTTTTAGACACTCATAAAAGGGCATCAAGGGTGCGTCAGCACATTGCCAGGACTGGAATTTATGGGATTTTATTTCCAACTATTTTGCTACCAATTCAAGAGTAGGTTAATTTTGTTTTTTTAGAACCATTTTTTAAATGAAGATGGCATCTTAAAAATGTAATTTTTTTTTTTTTACAACAAATGAATGCTGATGAATACCAGTAGATTCTTCTGCTAATCCTGACAAGCTGAGGTAGTATTACTATACATTTTATGGAATAAATAAAAATTACTGGTATGCTTTATAATGAACATTTAAAACATTTTCTAGAGCCAAACAGGTCATATGTTAGTGATATTAATGGTAGGAAAAGATATTTCAAAATTACTTTTATTTTCTACATTTTTAATAAGTTTGAAATAGAATCTTACATAGTATGATTTTCATCTGATTTGATTTTTAAAGACCCTCAATATTAAGAAAACTGGCACAAGAATTGCTAATTGGTGGTTCTCGTCATGAAAATCCCTTACAGGCAATTTATTACTTGGAGCCCTTGTCATGCATTTTTGTCACAGAAGTACCAAAAAAATGGTTGTTCATGTTTCATTCTGATGTCAGCATCTATACATAAAGTAGAATTTTTCAACTTTTTAATAATGTAGAACAGTAGAAAGTGTTTCTATTATTGGAACAGTTTTTAGATGTTTTTAAACAAACTTATTAAGAAGAGAAACTATATCAATGACAATAGACCTTTTTTAGTCCAGGGAATAGAGCCAGCCCATCTTTGGGAAAGTGTCTTCCTTCTAAATTATCATTAATATAATTTGCAAAAACAAAAATTCCTAGGCCCTAAGTTCATCAGAGTATGTAACTACACAACACCACACCAATCTAGTGCAACTTTTATGTAATGAAGTTGTGGCTCATTTTTCAGTTGCCATGGACCTGCGGGTTGAGGGTCAGGTAAGTTGAGCACACCCAGTTGAATCGAGTGTGCAATCACAGAAGGAACTTAAGTATTCACACAGAGGAAAGGGAAATGAATTAAGAAGTGAACATTACAAGTTCTAGGATCCAACCCGATGGAGACCTGGTATCTCCTCACAGCAGAATCCACTCTCCCAGCATCACTGCAAAGCCAATCAGATCATGCCTCCTTACCCTACACTCATAGAACCTGACCCGTCTCAACTTGGGGAGACAGATTTGCGCATTTCTTCCAGTCTCTTAGCCAGCTGACTCTCAATAAAGATATTTACTCAAAACCCAGGGCCATAATATTGGCTTCAGAGGACACTGGACCATGAGCCCACTGAATTGCTCATTTAACAGGTACACAGGTTAGGGTCCCCTCCCCCAAATAAGCTGGTCTCTATTATTACTTATTACATATGAATCTTGCTTATCATTCCCAGCTACTCATTACCTACACACACATAGTATATAATTAAATCATTTATACTTATTCATTTTTGAAAAACTTTTGACCTTTATTCTACTTAAACTTTATGCCCATTGAAAAGTGGCTAAAAACCTCTGTAATAAAATCTTACCTTAAAATGTGTGTGGTTATGTATGGTCAATTCTGTCTAAATACTGTACAAATTCTTTTCCAGTTTAAAAATCTACAATGGTCACCTAGTTACAAATTGAAACAGAAGAGAGAAGAGAGGCTAACTGTCATCTTGGGCTATGCTTTAATTACCTATTTCTACAGGGTTTCCCAAGTCACCCATAAAGTCAACATACATATTTACTAAATATTCTCTACATGTTGGTAGCCATCTCCTTGTAAAATTTCATAACGAATATTTTGTAAATGAAAAGACATTCAACTACAATTTCCCATTTCCCCTGTATATGGTAACTTCAAGTGTGGCTTTTGGAACACGCTATACATCCACCGACTTACTGCCCACCTTTCTTATTTTTCTAAGAAGACTAAAACATCCTTAAGAATTACTGCTATTTGAATAGCAATGTGTTTAATGTTTAAGGAAAAACCTGAAAATCAGACAGGCTAGAAAATAACAATCATTTCAAACCAGAGACAATGAGTTTTTTTTTTCCCTCATTTATTCAAATTCACTGCAGGAAGTAAACACTAGAAGATTAAAAAACAAACAAAAAAAATTCACACTGCAGTATGTACAATTTCATGACATCACATGAAGAAATTAAATTTCTAATAAAAATGACAAATTATGTTACTGAGCAGATTGCATCAAAATTGGTTGTATAAACCCCAGAATTCTTACTATGAATGGTAATGTGCTTGTATTCCAGCATTTGCTAATTCTAGAATACTTCTGGTATGTTTCCAATGGCATTACAAAGTCATGGAAGTAGTTGTGTAAATTCTTTATGTTGAAAAGGGGTTGACTCGATTAAAAAAAAAAAAAGTTTTTAAGACCCTTGGATTCCAAGCATGTTCTTTCACAAAGCTTAACCACGGAAGTCATGTCCAGAAATGGAATACTGTCAGGTGGGATGAACATCTGATCTGATTTGTTAAGACATTTTGCCAAATGCACAGACGCACAGGGTCCCCCATGCACTTTTCATGCAGCAGGTAATCACAACTTAAATAAAAGGTTTTTCTATACATTTGTCCAGACTTGCAACTGTATACATACATGCACAAATTTTAAACCTGTCTGATCATATTTACACTTATACATGGAATATACAGGAACCAAAGAGATTAAAAGGCTTTTCTGTTGCATTAGAACAATACAAAATATGTATTTTT
>CAUYON010147202.1:0-18300 GCA_963573935.1 Arctocebus calabarensis | reverse complement strand
CTCTACCACATCTGATATGGTCTATCTTGGTAAATGTTCAAGCTAAGAACTAAATGCTTGTACTAAAAAAGAAGAAAAGTCTCAATGGTTTAAGCTCCCACTATAAGAAACGAAAAAGGCCTCTAATGTTTCCTAAATTCTTATTCCTAAGTATTTAACTTTTTCATGCTGTTGTTCATGGAAGTTTTCTCTTCCATTGTATCCTACCTGGTTATTATTATATGTTCATAAAATGAAGGCTTTATTTTGTTTGAGTTGGTCTTCTAGTCTTCTCATTGATTCCATGGGGTATGATTATCATCTACAAATATAGTTTTTCACTTTCATTCTAATTATTCTTTTAATTTTTATCTAATTGCATTAGCTAAAACTTCCAGTAGAACTTAAATAGTAAGAGCAATACTGGGCATCCTTCACCCTTGCCTTATTCCTAACCTTAATGTAATGTCTCTATCATTTCTCCAATTAAAATGGTGACTTTAAGACACATGGAATTTCTAATATTGAACCATGGTTGAATTTCTAGAATGAATTCTTCTTAGTTGTGCTATATTTGTTCATTGTGGTACGAGTGCTGTTGGCTAACACTTTACTAATGATTTTTGCATTGACATTTATAAGGAGGGCCATATTAATAGATTTTTATTTCCCCCCACTGAAGGATAATGGAACTAGCTTAAAGAGACCATGTTCTGTGCCATTAACCATGAGCCTAACAAGTGGTCTCACCTTGTAGACTTTAGTTTCTAAGCCCCAGATACAGTGTATAGAAGGTCACATAAGGGGGTTCTATGATGCATATTCCTTAAAAAAAGATTTGAAGAAGTGAGGACCCACCTTATCTCTTGAGGATTCTCTTGCATAAGGGAAGGATATTCTTTTTTTTTTTTTTTTAAGAAGGATATTCTAAACACTGCAAAATTTGACTACTATCATATTGCTAGCCCCTCTGTTTTGTCCCATTCATGGGCTCACTCTCATCATCCCTAAAATGGCCAACATAAATTTCCACAAGATCTAAAAAAACTAAAAATGGCACTTTTAATAAAATTGTGGACAGTTTGGACTCAATATAGAAAGGGAAATTTTTTATCCCTTTAGCATATCTGCACAATAATAGGAAAGGCAGTGCACTGGACTCAACCCAGTGACACTTAAAAACCCAGAACAGTAGAGCTAGATCCAATTGCTGGTAGACCAGCAAGTTTTTGTCTTCTCCCTCGGTAGGTTCATTTTGGAATCTAAGCCAATTTCTGCCAAAAGGTTGGAGATATGTCCCTTTTGGCAAGAACTCAAAATTGCAGACACTGCAATTGGGGTACACGGGAATACCCATGCTCCCGAACCGGAGAGAACAAACAAGTACATCTGAGAAATTGGGGTGGAAAATGAAAGAGGATGTTCACTGTGTTAACTATGGTTTCTTGTATTCCCGGGGTAATGTATAAAAAAGTAAAAGTAAGTTTTTTCTTAATAGAACTTGGGGCATCCCTAAGAGAGTTGTCGTTAGGGTTTAAGAGACTGGACTATCTCTTAAGAAACTTTAGCCCAGGGAGCTAAACAAGCAACCTACCAAAGACTGTTGTACAATTTTCTGACGCCAGTTCTTTATCTAGTGTTCATCGAACTTGCTTTATAGACCTAAGTATAGACCTAACTTGCTTTACAGTCCCGTGCTGGAGAAAAGACTTACAAAGCTCCACATCTTGGGGAACAGTAGAGAGTCACTCACTTTCTTATTCACCCTCTTTCTACGGACCCTTATCCTCAGGTCTAAAACTCATATGAACAGAGTTGTCAACGATGAGCAGGGGCAGGAGTAGTGGCTCACACCTGTAATCCTAGCACTCTGGAAGGCCCAAATTCCTTGAACTCAGGAGTTCAAGACCAGGCTGAACAAGAGTGAGACCCCATTTCTACTAAAAATAGAAAAAACTAGTTGGGTATGGTGGTATATGGCTATAGTCCCAGCTAGCTGGGACGAGGCAAGAGGATCACACTTGAACCCAGGAGTTTGAGGTTGCTGTGAGCTATGACTCCATGGCACTTTACCCAGGGTGAAAAGTAAGACTCAGTCTCCAAAAAAAAAGAGCTGAACAGGGCTAGAGGAACCCACCCCCATGGTTGGACAGGGAATCAACCAAATGAGGAAAAGTAGAAAAGGATAAACTGGCTGGGATTAGGGGGTACATGCAAGTGCCTTATACATACATCACCCCCAAACTTTCCTGCAGCCCCACCTCCCTGCATTCTTAGGAATCACTTTTGTGACTTTGCAATTCATGTTTATTTATAACTGAATTCACATAAATCTAAAGGAAAGGGACATATCAAATGTGATTCACCCCAGTCCTAAACCCTGGCTTAGGAGGTGTGTTATACTTTCCCTAATTAGGTAATACTTGTACACTCAGGAAATCCTTTAAAGCTTGTCTAAAATTCATGAGTAGGTCTCTCCCCTTTTCAAGAGAGAGTATTCCTCTTCCTGAGAGGGAGCTGATAGCCCCTGAACCCAATTCCTCTGCCCCAGCTAAGTTTCTCCGGGCAGGTACCCAAGGGACTTGGTGCAGCAATGATTTCTGGCAAGAGAGGTCACCATGGACGACAGATCTGGACCTCCTCTTTTAGCACCATGATTTCCCTCACAGAAGAGCAAGGGAGTGAGGTCTCTCTGAAACAATCCTCTAGACGTGATTAGCCTCATTTCTCATCTAGTCTTCCTTTTCTTGGAACATTTTAGTCTGTTTTCTCTCAGGGCTTCCAAGGAATGTAGATCAGAAACAGTCAAGGAAAGTCCGTTTGTAAAGAGGAGTGCATTTCACGAATAGGGCCAACCCTCACTAGCTGCCTGGTAAGAACAGCCTTTTGATTATTCCTCAAATTCTGTTGGAACTGCCAACTTCATGGAAGTACATTTGCTCACCCTCTCCTTTGTAATACTCTTCTTTCTTCCCATCTATCATTTTGTGAGGCAGCAGGTGGAACCTGGCACAAACACCCAGGAGTAGAAATAGTGTATGGTAGACAAGAGAATGTGCGGGCTCTGCTATCTGGATTCCACCTCTTACTGTCTTTAACACCTAGACCCTCTCTCAATTTCTTCATCTATAAAAGGAGCAGAGGCTCGGCGCCTGTGGCTCAACGGGCTAAGGCACCAGCTACGTACACCTGAGCTGGCGGGTTCGAATCCAGCCCGGGCCTGCCAAACAATGACGGCTGCAACCAAAAAATGGCCGGGCGTTTGTGGCGGGCGCCTGTAGTCCCAGCTACTTGGGAGGCAGAGGCAGGAGACTCGCTTGAGCCCAGGAATTGGAGGTTGCTGTGAGCTGTGATGTCACAGCACTCTACCCAGGGTGACAGCTTGAGGCTCTGTCTCAAAAATAAATAAATAAATAAATAAATAAAATGAGCAGAATATGGCTCAGTGCCTGTAGCACAGTGGTTATGGTGCCAGCCACATACACCAAAGTTGGTGGGTTCGAACCCAGCATGGGCCAGCTAAACAACGACAACTGCAACAAAAAATAGCTGGGCGTTGTGGCAGGTGCCTGTAGTCCCAGCTACTTGAGAAGCTGAGGCAAGAGAATTGCTTAAGCCTAAGAGTTTGAGGTTGCTGTGAGCTATGATGCCACAGCACTCTACCGAGGGCTACTCTGTCTCAAAAAAAAAAAAAAATGAGCAGAATATCCATGTTGAGATCATTGGGAGGATTAAGGTATAGTAAATACCCTACTTAAAACCTTCCAGTGTTTCTGTCTCACTCAGAACAAATCTACAATCTTTAACACGGCCTGTAAGGCTGAACATGCTCAGGCACCTGCATCTCCTCTCTTTTTTTTTTTTTTAGGGTGAGAGAATATATTACTTTCTTTCTTTTTTTGAAACAGAGTCTCACTATGTCACCCTCAGTAGAGTGCTGTAGCGTCTCAGCTCACAGCAACCTCAAACTCTTGGGCTTAATTTATTTTCTTGCTTTAGCCTCCCAAGTAACCGGGACTACAGACACCTGCCACTTGTAAACGTGAGTCTTTTTCTGTTGCTATTTTTTTGTTGCATTTGTCATTGTTTAACTGGCCTGGGCTGGGTTTGAACCTGCCACCCCCAGTGTTACCACTGTGCTAAGGGCACCGAGCCCATCAGCTCTCTTTCCACCTCTTGCCATTCCCAGGCACAGCTATCTCCTTCTGGTTCTCCAGACTCGTTCCCACGTCTGTTTCTGCACTTCTGTCTACCCACGACATCCACTTAGCCCAGAGCCTCCGGTTGCCCAGCTCAGAGTGAGGCCACAGGTGCGCTCCCAGACACTTCCTCCCTTCACTGCTTCTTCCTTCCTGTTACCCAACACCATCTGACAAGATTTCATTCATTTTCTTACATGTTTACGAGGGCAGGAAGTGTGTCTGTCTTGTTTATCACTAATACTCTAGTGCTGAGAACAGTGTCGAGGACACAGTATGAATTCAAATATTTGACGAGTGAATGTGTCGTAAGTCAGTGATGCCTGGAGCATGCTACAGACCCACTGATGTGAACTGTTGCTCATTCCCTCCCAGGAATCCTCCTGATGTCCAGATCTTCCTTTATCCATTTTCATGTTTCCCAGAAATCAGGCTGTGTTTGAGGGCTAGGCCTAGCCTGTTCCAAAGGAAACTCCTGGTTAGGCCTCCTCGCACATGCGACGCTTATCTTCTTTAAGGTCACAAAATGGCTCTAACCTCAGGGGAGGGTCTGCTGGAGCGCGTCACCCCTGGGTACCTGCATCAGGCTCCTCCTATGCAAGGCAGGAAGCAGGCTGGGGTTGGGGATGGGGCTAGGGTCTGTTACTCTAGAACAGTTAAATATATTTTGAACGAAACGGCGTAAATAAAGAGACACAGCCATGGGGAAGGTGTATATTTAGAATTCTTCCCCTTCGTTTTCTTCTTCAAAGGAATCAGTCCCCACTTCTTCATAATCCTTTTCCAGGGCAGCCAGGTCCTCCCTGGCCTCAGAAAATTCTCCTTCTTCCATTCCCTCTCCGACATACCAATGCACGAAGGCCCGCTTGGCGTACATGAGGTCGAACTTGTGGTCGAGGCGGGCCCAGGCCTCTGCGATTGCTGTGGTGTTGCTCAGCATGCAGACGGCCCGCTGCACTTTGGCCAGGTCCCCTCCTGGCACCACGGTGGGCGGCTGGTAGTTGATGCCCACCTGAGGGACAGAGAAACAGGAGGGGCAACAGAAGAAGAGACAAGTTAGCCAAAGGATAACTCAGACGGGGCATCCTGGGAACACGGTGTGGGTGCAAGGCCTGGCAGTGAGTGTGGGAATATGACCCCAGGGTGGAATAGGAAAGGGTAGGGTGCTGGGGTAGCAGGCTGATAGAAGCAAGTGCTGACAGGACCTGAAAGACAATGGGACCAGGGATAGGCAGACTTCAAGGGCAAGAGCCAGAGAATCAAAGAGAGTAATGAATGAAATCCGTAGCTGGGAGGTATCTTGTACATGTTTATCTCTAAAATGGAAATATATTTCCTGTAAAGGCAAATCAATTTCTAGACTTCAAGTTACAATAAAGTTTATTCTTTCCCAGATGGTCATCTAAAGTTCCTCTTAGTTGTTTTGCAAATTAAATTTCACGAAGATGCGTTTCTCTGCCAAGAGTGAAGGGCTATTTGGAAGGTCATGGGGATATTCCAGAGTAATAAATAAAAAGATCAAAAGTCCCAAGGGATGGTGTTAGTGTTAACCAGACTTTATGTTTCTAAAAATGGGGCTTTTTAGAAGAAAAGTGAAGACTCCAAAGAAAGTTAAAAGTCTTGCCTGCACGAGCCACAACTCCCCAAGTTCTGGTGACATGTCAGGGTCCTCCAATGTAATCTCAGCCCATCTTATGGGGGGTGCTATTGTCTTAGAACTCTCTCTTCTTCTTACACACATATCCCAAATCAAAGCCAAATTCAACAAGGGTAGGAAACTGGAAGAAGTCCAGGGTGACAAATTGTGATATTATTTATGGAACACTGAGAACCATGGTGAGCTCCAGAACCACCCCTCCTACACAGGCCCCCATGCTGTAATTGCCAGTCTCACAGATTCATGGCTTTAAACTGCAAGTCCTCAATGGGTAGAGTGGGCATGCAGGGGGCTGTGTAGTAAGAATGGGCAAGCTGCAGGTGGCCCCCCAATGGTTATCACTCCTCTTAGACACACGTCACATCACGGTGGTGAAGGTGTTGCCGAGATAGGCACAAGGGGCCAAAACTGAGAAGGGGAAAGGAATGTACATAAACTCTGTCATCATCACATATCTGGCCGGCTCTGACCCTGATTGGCATAAACTTTGTGCCTCGAGCCAAGTCTCCATTCTGCTAAACAGTAACATCCCTTGACCAGAGTCAAGTGGGGCAATATTCTTGGGGAGAATGCCAGAGAATAACATTTAGCAACATCCATTCCCATGGTATTTACTCTTTGGAAAAGCAGCTAAAGTTTATGCTGACACTTACCTTTCTGTATATAACACCAGAGCTTCAGCTTCAAAGAAAGGAGCAAGAAAGAGGGACATCTTCTTTTGGTTCATTTCTTTCCCTAGGCCCCTAATATCCCGCTCATCTTTTCTTTTTTCTCATTCAGAAAGAAGAATTCCATTTTTTGGAAGACTTTGACTGTTTTTGTAAAACTGCCACATAAAAGTAGGCATTGTCTAGGGAAAAAAAGATTATATACGTGGCTGGGGCGAGACCAGCGAGAGGAATGCTACACTGCCTTACGCAGCAGGAGGATAGCGAGGTCAAAGCCTCACACCCAAATAAGCCAGCCACAAGGCCAGCATAGAGCACTTCAATTTCATAATTCCCTCCAAGGAAGGACTGAGATGTGCTCATCTCTGTCTTCAGCAACTGGTACAATCTCTGATACACAATAAGGGCTCAGTACAGATTTGAATTATTAGGGGCATGACTAGAAGGAACTGATTAATGTGAATGGTATTGGTTATTATGATGGTGGTATCTGACAAAAGACCCCGGGAACACAGGACAACAAAGTGAATCTGTTCATATGTAGAGCCAGGCTTCATGCCCTACCAGACCAACGCAAAGGGATGGCTTCAACATTCAACATTCCCTGGCCCTGGAATCCAGGAGTCTTCCCTGGCTACTCTGGTTCTCCCCACTGACTCTCGGAGTCTGGCATTTTCTAGGCTGGGGGACAGCTGATCTACAGTAGCTCACTCAGCTTCAAGGTTTCTGCTTACTCTTGGTTAACGGTTATGGAAAGTATCAGAACTTTGTAGTACATATGACTCACAATCATATGATAACTATAAGATAAAATCCTCTTCTTGTTATTCCAAATTAAGACTTGCAGGATATTTAATTTTTCAAAATAAATTAGGAGTGCCTATCTTTTGTGAGAGGAGGGAGTTATACTCCTCTGGCAACTTAAATAATTTGGTTAACTCTAATTAAAATGGTTACAAAATCATCATGTACCAGGAAGTGTAAAATATCTATTAAAACTAGCTTTAGATAAACTGTACTGTATTATAAACCCACAAAACATTGTGATTCAGGTCAAATAGATTTAAGTCAATACCAAATCATTACTTGTTCCTCAGTAAACAAAATCCAAGGGGGTTAACTAATTTAAAATAACAGCCAACTAATTTAAAATAGACAAAGTAACTCAACCTGCACACTTTCTAAAATGGCTTAATCTAGCCAGGTGCAGTAGCTCACACCTATAATCCTAGCACTCTGGGAGATCGAGGCGGGTGGATTATTTGAGCTCAGGAGTTCAAGACCAACCTGAGCAAGAGAAGACCCTATCTCTAAAAAAAAATAGCCAGGCATCATGGTGAGCACCTGTAGTTGCCGCTACCCAGGCAAGAGGGACACTTGAACCCAAGACTTTGAGGTTGCTGTGAGCTTTGACACCATGGCATTCTACTGTGGGCCACAAAGTTAGACTCTCTCAAAAAATAAATAAATAAACAAATAGACAGATAAATACATAAATAAAAAGTAAATAAAGTGGCTCAAGCTGACAAAACTTTAAAAAGCTTTTGTGTCTCAATCAAAGATGAATTAAATTAACGTGACTTTTAATTCAGATCCCTCTCCCCATATCATCACATAAAGTCAGAAGCACCCATGGATTGTGTATCAGTCCAAGATATTGTTCTCCTCCATCCTAGGCACCCTCTCTCTGGTTCCCTCATTATCTATCTCTTCCCTAAGTTGTCAACTCTCACCTTGAAGCCTGTGGGACACCAGTCTACAAACTGGATGGTCCTCTTGGTCTTGATGGCGGCGATGGCAACATTGACATCCTTGGGCACCACGTCCCCCCGGTAGAGCATGCAGCAGGCCATGTACTTGCCGTGTCTTGGGTCACACTTGACCATCTGGCTGTTGGGCTCAAAGCAGGAGCTGGTTATCTCAGCCACGGAGAGTTGTTCGTGATAGGCTTTCTCGGCAGAGATGATGGGCGCATAGGTGACCAGGGGGAAGTGGATGCGGGGATAGGGCACCAGGTTGGTCTGGAACTCAGTGAGGTCCACATTGAGGGCCCCATCAAAGCGGAGAGAAGCAGTGATGGAGGACACGATCTGGCTGATGAGGCGGTTGAGGTTGGTGTAGGTGGGGCGCTCGATGTCTAGGTTCCTGCGGCAGATGTCATAGATGGCTTCGTTATCCACCATGAAAGCACAGTCTGAATGTTCCAGGGTGGTGTGGGTGGTCAGGATGGAGTTGTAGGGCTCGACCACAGCAGTAGAGACCTGGGGGGCTGGGTAGATAGCAAACTCTAGCTTGGACTTCTTGCCATAATCCAGGGAGAGGCGTTCCATCAGCAGAGAAGTGAAGCCGGAGCCAGTGCCCCCACCAAAGCTGTGGAAAATCAGGAAGCCCTGCAAGCCAGAGCAAGCATCTGTCTGGGGAGAGAAGGACAAGAGAAGAAATCATGAAGACATGCTTCTGAGAAAACCCTCCAGGGGGACAGAGGTAGGCAACCTGCTGTGTCTGCCCTACCCTGCCCCTCAACCCTTATGGGGAGGAATCAAAGCAGCTTTTGAGGAGTAAGGAAACAAACTAAGGAGCTGTATACATCTAGAGGGGAGCCAGCCTGCAGGTGTGTGTTTAGGTACATGAAGGTTTTAGCAAGGTAGCCTGGTCGACCAGGAAGGAGAACTTCAGAACCACAGTGGGAAGTGACTTTGCTCTTTGAGAGCCTCAACTCCTTGTCCATATCCCTTGCGCTTGTCATTTGATTTTGTGGGAATTGCTGCCCACACATCTCAAACCAGCCTTGGAAGGTGACTTGAGGTACTAATTTCAGAAATGTAAATGGAGTCAGAGAACCTGAGTTTTAATATCAATTTTGCCATTTTCCAGTTGTAAAAACTTGAGCAAGTAAGTGAACCTCTCCAGACTTGCTTTTTTTCTTGTTTAAAGTTGGGGCATGGAAAAACCCTCATCTTATAAAGTTATTGTGATAATTAAATGAGATAAATGTGCTAAGCAAGGACCAGATGCGAGGTAAGTACTCAGTGTTAGCTCTTATCAGAAGTCACAGAATCTTCTCATTGAGTATGATTTGTACTTTTTATGGAACCACCGGTGGCTCTGAGACTGGTGACCTTTACCAGCTCTCTAGACAGAAAAAGTGAACATTCCCAGATAAGTGAACATTGTACAGATAAGCAGAGGGGAGCTTAAATAGACAAAGTAACTCAACCTGCAGCTCAGAGCTGTGTCATCAAACCAACCTGGTTCAAAACTTAACTCTGCCATTTTCTAGCTAAGTGACCCAGGCTGTTATTGAAGCACTTTGGTCCTCAATTTCTTTATTTATTTATAAAGTACAGGGAAGATACTTCTTTTGTATCATTAATAAGAATTAAATGAAGCGGCTCGGTGACCATAGCACAGTGGTTAAAGCACCAGCCACATAAACTGAGGCTGGTGGGTTTGAACCTGGCCAGGGCCAGTTAAACAACAGTGACAATTGCAACAACAACAAAAAATAATAATAAATAATGGGGTATTGTGGAGGGTGCCTGTAATCCCAGCTACTTGGGAGGCTGAGGCAAGAGAATCACTTAAGCCCAAGAGTTGGAAGTTGCTGTGAGACGCCAGGGCACTCTACCGAGGGCAGCACAGTGAGGCTCTGTCTCAAAAACAAAACAAACAAACAAAAAAACCCCACCAAACAAACAAAAAAAGAATTAAATGAAGGAATGTATTTGATTTTTTTTTTTTTTTTGAGACAGAGTTTCTCTCTGTTGCCCAGGCTAGAGTGCTGTGATGTCAGCTTAGCTCACAGCAACCTCAGATCCCTGGGCTCAAGCAATACTCCTGCCTCAGCCTCCCGAGTAGCTGGGACTACAGGTGCCCACATGAAGCCAGGCTAATTTTTCTATTCTTAGTAGAGATGGGGCTTCACTCTTGCTCAGGCTGGTCTCAAACTCCTGAGCTCAAGGTATCCTCCCTCCTCGGCCTCCCATAGTGTTAGGATTACATTTGTGAGTCACTGGTTCCATCTTGTATCTGACTTTTTTTTTCCAGATAGAGTTTCATTTTGTCACCCTCAGTATAGTGCTATGGCATCATAGCTCACGGCAACCTCAAACTCTTGGGTTCAAGCAATCATCTTGCCTCAGCCTCCCGAGCAGCTGGGACTACAGGTGCCAACCACAACACTCAGCTATTTTTAGAGATGGGGCATGGAGAGCGGGATCTCACTCTTGCTCAGGCTGGTCTCTAACTCCTGAGCTCAGGCAATCCACTTGACTCAGCCTCCCAGAGTGCTAGTATTACAGGAATGAGCCATTAAGCCCAACCATATTTGACATTTTTAGTGGCATTTGTAAGTGCACAAATATGTCAATAATCTCTCCCTGTCCTTGTCCAAGTTAAATGCTCTGTTAACTTATGCATCCAACAAGCAAAGGCCTTAGCCTACCTCATACCTGGAATCATCCCTAGATGCTACTGTAAAGTGTCAATTAGTACTAAAAGAGGATTGGCCTTTAGCATAGCCCGTGATGCCAGGGTAGAGAATAGGCATCATCCCTGGAAATGCATCTTTTAGAGCATAAGCAGAAATTCCCAAACCTTTGCAGCTGTATCCTGTAGTCAAAGGTCTGGGGGCCTCTACCCACTGATTAAAGAAGCCGGGCTAAGCCTGCCCTTGGCAACACTTACCAGCTTCCTTATGCGGTCCAGCACGAGGTCAATGCTCTCTTTGCCCACTGTATAGTGACCCCGGGCATAGTTGTTAGCTGCATCCTCCTTTCCTGTGATCAGCTGTTCTGGATGGAAGAGCTGGCGGTAGGTTCCAGCCCGAACCTCATCTGCCAAGAGAGGGAGGCCATTAGGTCTTACCACCTGGTTTCCATGGGGAAGCCTCCCTCCCCATTAGATCACCACTTGACACTTTTTCCGGTTTCCTCTATGTGTAACACTCCCCTGAGGTGAAACCAGACAGCCCCATGATAAATCTGCAAAAGGCTAAGGGTTTCCTGGGTAACACAGGTACTAAGAGCCAGAGGCTTGTGGCTCAGGCAGGCAACTGGAAGCCAGTTGCTGAGCTGGCTAGAATTGGAAAAAACCTTAGGTTTACAAAGCTTCCCAGACCCCAAAGTTGATTGCCTCTCCTTCCTTCCCCCTTCCTTCATGAAGGCTTCCCTTTTGTCTTTTCTTTCATGCTATAAGGTTCTTCTTCTTACCGATAATTTGACTTAATTTGCATTAGAATGTTCTAGGGACATGGAAAGAGATTCAGGGTGATCTGCCCAGATCTTAGGTTCTCCCAGGAATTGTCCTACCTCTCATCTCCACCTCAAGGTAGCAAGAATAAATGTCATGCTTTAGAATGACATTGAAGCAAAGCTGTGTTACAGGTCTGAGAGGGGCAGGAGCCCTAGAGAGGCCTCCGGAGGCATCTACTCACTTCCAAGGGCCCACCCAAAGTGGACATCGCATAGATCAGGGCGTGCTAAGCCCAACTACATCACCTCTTCAGAGTTCCTCTCCCTCTGACCCAGGGAAATCAGTGTATGTGCCATGGGCTGGGAGGGCAGCCTGTACTTTTTGCATATGCACAAAGCACCTGGAGGCAGAATGCCTGCTGCCTGTCACCCCTGGAGATCAGAGTCCAGGCATTATGGGCATTTGCCCAGATACCCTGGGCATTTTTTCTGCTTCATGTTGACAGGGCAGCCCATCCCAGGGGAAGCAGCACTTTTGGGGATGAGGGGAGAGGGAAGGAGGAGAAGGTTGTGCACGAAGGAGCCTGCTCTGCCCTGCCGGAAGTCAGAATTCCTTTGTTGTCCTAGATCCAGTGAACTTCATTCTAGAACTATAGCAACCCCTGCTGTTTAAGAACATGGCCTGCAACTATAACACAAGAATATGGGGGAAGGGGCAAGGGAGGGGAAGGGAGGGGGGAGGTTACAGTGGAGGGAGGGTAATTGAGGGGGCCACACCTACGGTGCATCTTAGAAGGGTACAGGCAAAACTTACTAAATGCAGAATACAAATGTCTTCATATAATAACAGAAAATGCCATGAAGGCTATGTTAAACAGTTTGATGAAAATAGTTCAGATTGTCTATGAGAACTGCACATTGTACCCCTTGATTGCACTGATGTACCCAGCTAAGATTTAATAATGAAATAAAATAAAATAAATAAATAAAATTTACCTGATTTAAATATGAAGAAAAAAAAAAAAAGAACATGCCTGCCGCTTGTACTGCTTTGTGTGTAAGATCCTGCTAGGTCAGGCCAGACCGGTGAGAACAAGCTGCAATTATTATAGCATCAGAGCCCTACACTTTGGGAAAATAACTACTTAGGAGCTTCTAATAATTTCTAAAATTATTTGGGACTTTCATACTTAGTATATAGTAACCTCAACAATTTCAGTCTGTCTCAGCCGGTTGATGGGGTTCAAGTAGAGGGCATTTTTTCAGCGTAGATTCTTGCTGCTGCCCAGGCCTGCAGAGATCCTCTGCATCCTCAGCCATCATGAGCCCCAGCCCCCACCGTGGCTCACTGTTTTCTGTGGAGAGGGTCTGAGCCCACACTCACCTACTACAGTGGGCTCCAGGTCTATCATGACAGCCCGGGGCACGTGCTTCCCATTGCCGGTCTCGCTGAAGAAGGTGGTGAAGGAGTCGTCATCGTTGATCTTGCTGGCTTGGGAACCAAAGGTGCCATCTGCCTGGATGCCATGCTCCAGGCAGAAGAGCTCCCAGCAGGCGTTGCCAATCTGAACTCCCGCTTGGCCCACGTGGACTGATATGCACTCCCGCTGTGGGGGGAGGACAGCACCGAGGTCAGAGAGCCCCAGGGCCCCCGACACACCAGAGGTCTTGCCTCTCACTGGCATTCACCTTGCAGGGCATCTGTCCCTCCAGCCATACCACCCCCATCACTAGGTGGTGACTGAGGTGGCAGGTACCTAGGCACCACTGCAGCTGGACCAGGACTTGGCTCCAATGAAGACAGCTGTTTTGTGGTTTGCTCTAAAGGTTGCTTTTCAGGGTTAATCCTTTGTACCAGGAAAAGAAAAAAAGAGGGATCTGCAGAGCTGAAACGAGGGGCTAATTCCAAGATCTAAGACTCCTGTACTGGTGAAAAAGGCCGAGGAAGAGCCAGTGATAATGGTGGGAACTATCCCTAAGTTTACTACGACACACAGGGGCAGCATCACATTCATTCCTAAACCCTGACTTTCCATCGTGCGTGAGCACACACACATGGACACACACACATGAACACACAGAGTCAGAATACCATACAGCAGATGAACACTCATGAAAGGAATATGCTTTATAAGTACATGCCATGGGTGTCCATAGCATTCCAGCTACAAAGGAGATGTGAGAAAGGATTGGTACCTCATCAAGGGAGGATTGGGGGGATATAAATTCAGCCCTTCCTGAATGCAGAGGAATTGTAGCCACCATAACCTGCCCTCTTGCCTATGTCAGGCCAAGCGTTCAATAAAGGGAAGCCTCGGAGTGTGCCCTTATCCCTGCAGTCCTCTGACCTGAAACTACAGTTGCCTGATTTGTCCTAGTATTAACAGCTCCAGATGGGGAGTTGCACGAGCCTGTGTGTATAAAAAGCTACCATGAAGCTTAGCTGGGAAGAGAGACCCCCATCACCTTCGTCCCAGCCCCCAGCCTGTGGCCCCCATATGGTGGCTCTGTGCCTGTGGTGCCCAGCAGGAAAGCATGTGCCTGGTCTGTGGGTTTCTATTCTTATCCATGACCTGACTTGGCATTTTCCAGCTCTGGGTCACCCAAGCCAGGAGCAGAGCCTCCTGAGAGGGTGTCTGGGCAAGGAGGCAAGTGGAGTCCACAGTGAAGCGGGAAGATTCTCTGGGCAGGAGAGCAGGGCTGCCCTGAGCAATATCTCGAAGGGTTGGAAGCGTTAGGACCTGTTGCTCCCTACTCTACACCTGTCTCTGTGCTGGGGCTGAGAGATACGTAGCCTTTGCCTTCTGAGGAGGAAAGAGCACAGCTATTCACAGAAGCCAGCATGAAACACAGCCCAACACAGATTGCAACTCAGCTCACGTATATGAGCCTGGTGGCCAGGGAAAGCCTTCACTCCCAAAGTCATTGACACCTCAGGGTTCAAATCTTATCTTCTCAATTTACTTGCTATGCTGGGTAAACTTGGAAAAGTTATTTAACCTCCCTCTTCTAAAAAATAATAAGTTTTTGGCTATTTTTTTTCCACCTGGCTTTTTTTTTTTTTTGCAGTTTTTGGCCGGGGCTGGGTTTGAACCCGCCACCTCCAGCATATGGGGCCAGCGCCCTACTACTTGAGCCCCAGGCGCCGCCCCCTGGCTATTTTTTTTTTTTTTGAGACAGAGTCTCACTGTGTTGCACTTGGTAGAGTGCTGTGGCATCACAGCTCACAGCAACCTCAAATTCTTGGGCTTAAGTGACTCTCTTGTCTCAGCTTCCTAAGTAGCTGAGACTACAGGTGTCCGCCACACACTCGGCTATATTTTGGTTGCAGTTGTCCTTGTTGTTTAGCAGGCCTTGGCTGGGTTCCTCAGTGTATGTGGCCAGCATCCTACTCACTGAGGTATGGGTGCTGAGCCGCCCGACTATTTTTTTTTTGCAGTTGTCATTGTTGTTTAGCTGGCCTGGCCAGGTTCGAACCTGCCAGCCTCAGTGTATGTGGCTGAGCCGTAACCACTGTGCTACAGGCACCAAGCCCATGATTGTTGTTTTTGTTGGTGTTACTATTTATCATTTTCATTTTGCTACTACCTTGTAGCCTTTTTCTCCACTGGGAAGAAGTTAGAGATCTCAGGTTCCCAGTTCTGTCTCCTTTAATGTGGAGCCTATTTTCTGTGTCCACCTTAGGATTCAATTCAGGCCTAAGAAAAACAGTTTCCTACATGCAGCAGCCACCCACAACCAGTGTGTTATCCACCCAGACCACATCTTCACATGCAGTGCACCACTCAAGAGAACAGGAAGGCACCATTCTCAGTACCATTCCCCACCCACAGGAGCAGGGCTCCTGGGAGAGATGGAAGTTTCTAGGTCTGAGGTGAAGATGTATCAGATGAGCCTGGAACATCTTACAGTGCCTGAAGGTACAGAAGCTGCAAAGATGGGGATGATGTCTAAGCCAACTTAAAGAGGCCCCTGATGCCTGAGCAACATCTCAAAGATGAGACAATCTGAGCATCAGAAAGAATGATGACGGTATATGACTTTACACAGTTGAATCTCTGCATGTTGACCAGCCAAGGGACTGTAACAAACCGGTCAACATACAGAGGTGATCAACATGAGAAAATACGGGTCAGGTTCGGTGGCTCACGCCTCTAATCTTAGCACTCTGGGAGGCTGAGGTGAGTGGATCGCCTGAGTTCAGGAGTTGGAGACCAGCCTGAGCAAGAACAAGACCCCGTCTCTACTAAAAATAGAAAATCTTAGCAGGGCATCATGCCAGGTGCCTATAGTCCCAACTACTCAGGAGACTGAGGCAAGTGGATTGCTTGAGCCCAGGAGTCGGAGGTTGCTGTGAGTGATGACATCATGCACTCTAGCCTGCGGCAACAGAGACTCTTGACTCAAAGGAAACAAAAACCAAAAAACCTAAGGAGCTAGGCCTACTGTACTCATACGCACATGTGCATGTCCAATCTATGAAAATTAGGTCAATTTATGGAGGTGGTCAACCGTGGAGTTCCTACTGGATATACAAATCCACAAATCCTAAAGGAAAACCCCTAGAGAAAAACTCATTCGTCCCCATCAAAAAAAAGGCCTGCTAATTAGGGAAAGCTCCTTTATTAAGCTTCTTTTATTCAATGAAAGAATGTCCACCTACCAATGTAGTGTAGATTATGAGACATTGCCGTATTACAATTTTTAATTATTTGATTTGGACAAGGATGCCCAGCACCATTAAGTGAAAAGTTGATGAGAAGCTGGATGTTGAGAGAGCCAAAGAATCGCTGTTCCAGCCACAGGGAAAATACCTCATGCTGTGATCAATCTTAACATCATTAATAGTCACTACTACTTAACATCACAAAACCTCACTACCACCAGACACTGAAACCTCCTGATGTGAAGCAATGTGGCACCATCAGGAGGGATTCTCATCAAAAAATACTCAGCCCTAACCTACCAAACCTTTTGATTTGGCTTCTACTTCACAGAAAACACAGGGATCAGAGGGTTAAGTGACAATAAAGAAAACAAAATACACCCAGAAGCAGGGACATTCTAGAGGACAACTGGTCTGCTTTTTTTAATTCAATGAAAAATAAGGTGGTGAGAAGAACTGTTTCATATTAAAAGAAACCTAAGAAACAAAACAACCACATGTATTATGTGGACTTTTGACTGATTTTCTGCTTTGAATAAATCAAGGTATTTGTGAGACAAATAGAGAAACTGATTGATTTTGTTAAGCATGATTATAAAAATGTGGTTAAGTATGAAAATTTATTTCTTTATTTTTTAGAGACAAGAGTCTCACTTTGTCACACTCAGTAGAGTGCGATGGTGTCACTGCTCACAGCAACCTCCAGTTCCTAGGCTTAGGCGATTCTCTTGCCTCAGCCTCCTGAGTAACTGGGACTACAGGCGCCCGCCACAACGCCCAGCTATTTTTTTTGTTGCAGTTTGGCCGGGGCCAGGTTTGAACCTGCCACCCTCAGTATATGGGGCCGGCACCCTACTCACTGAGTCACAGGTGCCGCCGAAAAGTCTTTATTTTTTAGGGTTGCAACTGAAGCCATTGAGGGGTAAAATGTCGCAATGTCTATACTTAAAAAACTTCACAAACTTCATATACTTCACAAACATGCAGAGAAACCTGGAAAAAAAATTCTTACTACTAAATCTGGGTGACAGATATGTGGGTAGCATTATACTACTACACTGTTCTGAAGACTTGAAATTTTTCATAATTTTTTTCATATAAAGCAAAAAATAATGAGAAGGAGCAGGGACTCTATTCGCTGCAATCACCTTATCCTGAGAGCCCATTGCATGAGTCATTTATTCAACTGTCATTTACTAAGCACCTAATATGAGGGAAAATAAGGACCTGAAAGTTATATGAAGAAATCTCAAGTGAAATTAAAAATTACATCTTGGGCTAGGTCCAATAGGTCACACCTGTAATCCTAGCACTCTGGGAAGCTGAGGCAGGAGCATCTCTTAAGTTCAGGTGTTCAAGACCAGCCTGAGCAAGAGCAAGACCCCACCTCCACTAAAAATAGAAAAATTAGGCTCAGTGCCCGTAGCTCAGTTGTTAGGGCACCAGGGCTGGTGGGTTTGAAGCTGGCCAGGGCCTGCTGAGACGACAACAACAACAACAACAAAATAGCCAGGGGTTGTGGCAGGTGCCTGTAGTCCCCGCTACTTGGGAAGCTCAGGCAAGAGAATAGCTTGAGCTCAAGAGTTTGAGTTAGTTATGAGCTGTGACGCCACGGCATTCTGCCAAGGGCAACACAGTGAGACTCTGTCTCACACACACACACACAAAAATTAGCTGGGCATTGTGGTGGGTGCCTATAGTCTTAGCTACTCAAGAGGCTCAGGAGATTTGCTGAAGCCCAGGAGTTTAAGGTTGCTGTGAGCTAGGCTGATGCCATGGCACTCTAGCCTGGGTGACAGAGTGAGACTCTGTCTCAAAAACAAACAAAACCCCCACATATATACAGACATAAAAGTTGCATCTATCATATCATAGCCAGGGATGTTATGTCAGCTCAGAATATTCAGGATACTAGAAATGAACTGGCCACATGGACCAC
>CAUYON010147201.1:0-10568 GCA_963573935.1 Arctocebus calabarensis | reverse complement strand
TTTACCTCCGAACAAACAGCCTCTGTGTATGCTTCAGGGGGAGCCCAGCTTTCTTGCTTCTGTATTAGCAAAAGCCATTTCAACCCATTAAAGGCTTGCCTTTGTGTGGCTTATGTAGGGTGGTCTTCTAACCCTACAAGGAAGTTTGTTTACTATGAATTGAAAGAGATAAGAAATGCAAAATGTTTAAAAATATGCAGGAGTCCCTAATCATCAGAGAAAATGCAAATCAAAACCATCCTGAGATATCACTTAACCCCAGGGAGAATAGCCCACATCACAAACTCCCAGAGTTACAGATGCGGGTATGGGTGTGTAGACAGAGGGACACTTGTTTTTTTTTTTTTTGAGATAGAGTCTCACATTGTTACCCTTGTACAGTGCCTTGGTGACACAGCTCACAGCAACTTCAAACTCTAGGGTTTAAGAAATTCTCTTGCCCGGTGGTGCCTGTGGCTCAGTGGGTAGGGCGCCGGCCCCATATACCAAGGGTGGCAGGTTCGAACCCTGCACTGGCCAAACTGCAACAACAAAAAAATAGCTGGGTGTTGTGGCGGGTGCCTGTAGTCCCAGCTACTCAGGAGGCTAAGGTAAGAGAATTGCCTAAGCCCAAAGGCTGGAGGTTACTGTGAGCTGTGATGCCACGGCACTCTACCCAGGGCAACAAAGTGGGACTCTGTCTCTAAAAAAAAAATAAATTCTCTTGCCTCAGCCTCCCAAGTAGCTGGCCTGGGCCTGATTCAAACCCACCACCTTTCGTGTATGTGGCTGGCACTGTAACCACTGTGCTATGGCGCCAAGCCGAGAGAGGTACACTTTCGTATTGTTGGTGAGACTTCAAACTAATATAGCTTCTTTGGAAAAAAGTATGGAGAATCTTCCAAGAACTCAAATTACACCTCTCATTTGACTCCACAATCCCACTACTAGGCATCTGTCCTGGAAAAAAAAATAATTTTATCATAAAGACATTTGCATTAGATTGTTTAGCTTCAATAATCACCAATATGTGGTAACAACCAAAATGTCCATCAACTCAGGAATGGATTAACAAACTATGGTATGTGTATATCATAGAATACTATTCAGCTGTAAGAAAGGGTGGTAGCTTTACATCTTTTATATTAACCTAGATAGAGCTGAAACACATTATTCTTAGTAAAGTATCACAAGAGTGGAGAAGCAGGAATCCAATGTACTTGATTTTATTATGTAGGCAGTAGGTGATCTAACACACCCACACAGGAGAACACCTTAATTCTATTCATGTTGGGGCGGGGGCAGTGGAGGGGCAGGTGTGCTCCCGCTTAAAGGGCACAAGGTAGGGGTATATGGCTCACCTTTTGGGTGTGTAGCACAACTACAAAAGGGACTGTACCTAACAATTCAGATTTTGTGACCTGGTTGTTTGTACCCTCACAATAACCTGAAATAAAAATAAAAATGTACAGGAGCCAGGCATGGTGGAACATGCATATAGTCCCAGCTATTTGGGAAGATGAAGCAGGGGGATTGCTTGAGTCCAGGAGTTCTGGGCTATAATGTGCTGTGCCCACCAGGTGTCTGCACTCAGTTTACCATCAATATGGTGACCTCCTAGGAGCAGGGAACTGCCAGATTGCCTAAGGAGGGGTGGATGGGTCCAGGTTGGAAATGGGAGCAGGTCAAAACTCCTGTGCTGATCAGTAGTGGGAGTGTGCCCTGTGAATAGCCACTGTAGTCCAGCTTGGGCAAGACTCCATCTCTAAAAAATAAATAAATAAATAAAATACAGGCTCAGCGGGCTAAGACACCAGCCATGTACACCTGAGCTGGCGGGTTCGAATCCAGCCCGGGCCCGCCAAACAAAAACGGCTGCAACCAAAAATGGCTGGGCGTTGTGGCGGGCGCCTGTAGTCCCAGCTGCTTGGGAGGCGGAGGCAAGAGACTCGCTTGAGCCCAGGAACTGGAGGTTGCTGTGAGCTGTGATGCTACAGCACTCTACCCAGGGTCACAGCTTGAGGCTCTGTCTCAAAAAAATAAATAAATAAATAAAATACAGAGGAAAAATTGTGGTTTACCAAACTTTTGCCTTGTGTATTTTTTTTTTTATTTCTAGAATTTGAGGAAGTTTCTAATTCTTGGGAACTAACTGCAGGCATGTGTTCATAGAGAGAAAAGCTAGAAATCCAGTTCTTCTACCTTAAAAAGTTTATTTAACCACCAGGCAGACAAACTGATATGGCTTATATTTTGAGCCCAAGTTTTATTAATGTCAAGAGTATTCTCCAAAATTTTAAGAAAGAGCTATTAGTATTGTTGCCTCAAAAAGAAAATATAATAGTTTTCATTTAACCTCATTTTTACATATATGAGCTAAATTATCATTTCTTACATAAGAGTTTGTGATCTAATCTACATTATTGTTCAGGTTTTACTGAGGTGGTTTTCCTTTTAGTAAATGGTGTTTTAAGAGACCAGCATAGGTGACCCATGTATTAATACAAAATATTTGGCATTTGAAATTTAGGATAAATGACAAAATAGCTAAATTGTGTATTCTCTTTCATTTTTGAAGTCATATACTTATGCAGAACTATTCTTATTTCAGGGAGAAAAAGTAAACCGCCACGACCAGATTCCCCAGCCTCTACACCAAATATATCTGTAAAGAAGAAAAACAAAGATGGGAAGGGTAGGTACTAGTATAATATCCCTGTGGTACTTACTGGTCAAATAATGTTTAGATAGCTTTATAACATCTGCGTACTATAAGTAGAAACCATCAGCTTTCTTGATCTGACTGCAGTCACATGCTTATTAGATACGGTTGCCAATTTCTATAAAGAAACTGGTAATTCCTGTAATCTTTGCACTTTGGAAGGCCAAGATACAAGGACTGCTTGAGACCAGGAATTTGAGACCAGTCTGGGCAATAGTGAAACTCATCTCTACAAAAAATTTAAAAAAGAGTCAGGCATGGTAGCATATGTCTGTCTCACTCCCAGCTACTTGGAATTCTGAGGCAGGATGATGTCTTGAGCCTGGCAGTTTGAGGTTACATGTGCTGTGATGATGCAGCCTAAACTAGATAAAAGAGTGAGACCTTGTCTTAAAAACAAAACCAAATAAATAGATAAGTAAATAAATAAATACAAAAAAAGAGAGGGAGAGAGACTGGTAATAAAGTGGCCAAAAAAATTGATTACTTGTCACTTACCTGTTAAAATACCCCATTTCTTTCATTTGATAATGAGATTCTTAGATGAGTTCAGTCAGGTTAGATTTTTCAGTTCATAGGCACTTTATTACATTGTCTTAGAGTTCAGATATTTTCATAACTATTGCTATAACTTATTTTCATGACTATAACTATTTTCATACAAGTTAAAAAACACTATTATGGCTGATCTGGTTTTGATATAGAGAGTAACTATTGAAGCATTTTTGTACAACTCTATAATCTTTCATTTGTGTGATGGTTCATAAAGAGGGAGAAAAAAATTGTCTCAGTACATTCTTTCTAAATTACCAAAATCTGACTAGATTGTTGAGACATCTTTGTGGGACAAATAAAAAGATCTTTATTAGACTTTAAAAATTATGACCATTATGTCATCATTACTAACTAAATTATATCACCAATACTAACGGAATTATATGATATTTTATCTAACTACAGATGGAACTTTTATGACTTGGAGTTGTGTTTTATTGTGGTCTTTTACATGAAATGTTGGTCATTTAAAAAGAAATTGTTTTTGTTTCAGGAAACACAATTTATCTTTGGGAGTTTTTATTGGCACTGCTACAGGACAAAGCTACCTGTCCTAAGTACATCAAATGGACCCAGCGAGAGAAAGGCATTTTTAAATTGGTAGATTCTAAAGCAGTGTCCAGGCTGTGGGGGAAGCACAAAAACAAACCTGATATGAATTATGAGACCATGGGACGAGCACTCAGGTATGTGGATTTTTGTAGTTTACTGTTAAGAATATCATTTTGTAAATAGTAAAAAATAGGTAACTTTTTAAAAATTAAGGGATTAAAGAAATGGTGAATTTTATTTATTGAAGCGCCAAAACTATGATACTTAACAGAAATCACTATGCATTTAAATTGAAATTTTATTCCAATCTTGGAAAATGTTTTTCCTTCCAAAAAAAAAAAAAAAAAATCTTGGTGGGTATTGTGGCTCATGCCTGTAATCTCAGCATTCTGGGAGGCCTTGAAGGTAGATCCCCTAAGCCCAGAAGTACAAGACCAGCCTGAGGAAAAGCAAGACCCCATCTCTACTAAAAATAGAAAAACTAGCTGAGCATTATGGTAGGCACCTTTAGTCTTAGCTACTCGTGATTTTGAGGCAAGGGGTTCGTTTGATTGAGTTGAAGAGATTGAGGTTGCTGTGAACTAGGATGCCATAGCACTCTACTCAGTGTGTAGAATGAGACTCTCAAATATGTAGATATATATCTTCATGCAGACAACAGATATAAGGAGGTAAGAGGGCTGGGCATGGTGGTATGTATCTGTAGTCCCTGCACTTTGGGAGGCCAAGGAAGGAGGATCACTTGAGTTAGGAATTTGATGTTATAGTGAATCATGACTGGGCTACCACTCTCTAGCCTAGGGTATAGAGCAAGACCTTGTTGCTTAACAACCCCTTCTCAAAAAACAAACAAACAAACAAACAAGGAGAGGAAGGATCAGAAAATGTCTATTATTAAGAAATATAAATAAGCTGAGCTTGCTATAATCCTAGCATTCTGGGAGGCTGAGGCAGAGGACTGCTTGAGATTAGGACTTCGAGACCAGCCTGAGTAAGAGTGAGATCTTGTCTTTACTAAAAGCAGAAAAAATTAGCCAGGCATGGTGGCAGATGTTTGTAGTCCCAGCTATGTTCAGGAGGCTGAGACAGGAGGATTGCTTGAACCCAGGAGTTTGAGGTTCAGCAGTGCTAGGCTAATGCTAGGTTAATACTTTAAAAACAATGCTAGACAGCATGAACATTTTGAATAAGATACCATTTATTTATTATTCAATTCTTTTTTACTTGTTTATTGAGACAGTCTTACTTTGTCATTCTTGGGTAGAGTGCTGGGGCATCATAGCTCACAGCAACCTCAAATTCCTGGGTTTGAGCAATTCTCTTGCCTCAGCCTCCCAAGTACCTGGGACTATAGGTTTGTGCCACTACTCCCGGCTAGTTTTTCTATTTTTAGTGGAGACAGAGTCTTGTTCTTACTTAAGCTCATCTAAAACTCGTAAGCTCAAGCAGTCTACCCACTTGGGCCTCCTAGGATGCTAGGATTACAGGCGCCTCTGCCTCCCAAAGTGGTAGAATTAGAGCTTGAGCCCAGCTTATTCAATTCTAACCTCAAACTCCTAGATTCTCCTGCCTCAGCCTTGTAGCTGTTAGCTGGAATTATAGGTGCCTTCCACAACATCCATCTAATATTGTAGGTTTTTGTAAAAGCAAGGTCTTACTCTGTTGCCCAGGCTGGTCTCAAACTCCTGTGCTTAAGCCATTCTCTCATCTCAGACTTCCAAAGTACTGGGATTATCAGTGTAAGATACCACATTTAGCCCCATTTTATTTGTAAGCTCATTTTAAATTTATTTTCGTATGTTAGTGTCATTTATTTTCCCAGGTATGCATGTATTTGAGAAAGATTTATTGGAAATAGGAATGAGCTCAACGAGTTTTAGGGTACACATAATTTGGCAATCTTAAACAAGAACTATTTAGTTACAGTTTTATTTTTTTTAATTCATACTTTTTAGGTTCTGAATTTTATTAAAATTGATGATAAAATTTGAAACACTTCTATTATTCATCATTAAATATTACACACAAAACTGAATTAAATTTACTGAATCAAATTTAAACTGATAGAAACATTGACAGGAACCTGTGGAGGGGGAATAATTTTCTTGAAGTTTATTCTAGATTTAGCCAAATGATAGAGGAAGGATGAGGAAGGAAGGGCCAGAAGATTCCACATACTTTAAATAGAATTGGTTTTAGATTCAGTATGATAAGGACTTTTCTATATCTATGCATAAAGGTGTATCTTAAATAAAATAACTGCCCTTTATCCAGAAATGTTTTTCTCATTTGTTTGAGTCCAACTTTTAAATTTAGTTTATGATTAGGAAAATTTGATTTTGTTGGTTATTATTTTAACTTCTGTTTGATTGAATAGAATGCTGATGAAATTGTCCGCTTTGTATAGGTACTATTACCAAAGAGGTATCCTGGCAAAAGTGGAAGGTCAGCGCCTAGTATATCAGTTTAAAGAAATGCCAAAAGATCTTATATATATAGATGATGAGGATCCAAGTTCCAGTATAGAGTCTTCGGATCCATCATTATCTTCAACAACCACTTCAAGCAGGAATCAAGCAAGCCGATCGAGAGTGTCTTCAAGTCCAGGAATAAAAGGAGGAGCCACTACAGTTCTAAAATCAGGGAATTCTAAAGCTACAAAACCCAAAGATCCTGTGGAAGCTGTACAGCCAGCAGAAGTTTTAAGGACAGTGCAACCCTCACAGTCTCCATATCCTACCCAGCTCTTCCGGACTGTTCATGTAGTACAGCCAGTACAAGCTGTCCCAGAAGGGGAAACACCAAGCAACATGCAGGACGAAACATTAAATTCTTCTGTTCAGAGTATTAGGTAAGAAAATTAAAGTTAATTATCAAAAGTGTATCACTACATGATGTTTCTGACCAGAGCAATTATTAAAATGGGTTAAGAGGGGGCGACGCCTGTGGCTCAGCAAATGGGGTGCCGGCCCCGTATACCGAAGGTGATGGGTTCAAACCCGGCCTCAGCCAAACTGCAAAGCAAAAAAATAGCCAGGCATTGTGGTGGACGCCTATAGTCCCAGCTACTCGGGAGGCTGAGGCAGGAGAATTACCTAAGCTCAGGAGTTGGAGGTTGCTGTGAGCTGTGTGAAGCCACGGCACTCTACCAAGGGCGATAAAATGAGACTCTGTCTCTACCAAAAACAAAAAACAAAAAAACAAAACAGTAAAATGGGTCAAGATTCATCTGATGACATGGGCCTCATTGGGGAGGAGGGAAGATTCAGAAGTGAAAAGAAAAATAGATTTCTTTCTTTCTTTTGGCATGAAAGAAGGGAAGGAAGGGTTGGGGAGAGAGAGAGACAGAGACAGAGTCTGAGAAGAGATTCTATAATATTTGTATTATACTTGCTCTGGTTGAGCATCCCAAATCTAAAATGCTCCAGTGAGCATTTACTTTGAATGCCAGGTTGATCTTCAAAAGGTTTTGGATTTTATTTTATTTATTTGCAGTTTTTGGTCAGAGCCGGGTTTGAACCCGCCACCTCTGGTATATGGAGCCGGTGCCCTACTCCTTTGAGCCACAGACGCCGCCTCTATTTAATTATTATTATTTTTTTTGAGACAGAGTCTCAAGCTGTCACCCTGGGTAGAGTGCTGTGGCGTCATAGCTCACAGCAACCTCCAAATCCTGGGCTCAAGCAGTCCTCTTGCCTCGATTTTTTTTCTATTTTTAGTAGAGATGGGGGGGTCTTGCTTTTTAGCTCAGGCTGGTCTTGAACCCATGAGCTCAAGCTATCTACCAGCCTCAGCCTCTCAGAGTGCTAGGATTACAGGCATGAGCCACTGTGCCCACCCTGCATTTTAGAACATTTCCAATTTTCAGATTTGGGGTGCTAAAGTGGTACTTACTTAGGTGTCATTCTATTTTCAGTTTTTTTAAGCTCTATTGGTTAGGTGTGATGGCTGTTTAGTTGAGAGTGGGTGGTTCCACCCAATGTAGGCTGTTTGTTGTATATATTTGTGCTGATAGGAGATATACAAATGGCCACAGTGAGGCACTGAGACACCCTCTTGGAGTGATTCAGTGGAATTTTTTTTTTTTTTTTTTTGAGACAGAGCCTCAAGCTGTGGCCTGGGTAGAGGGCTGTGGCATCACAGCTCACAGCAACCTCCAACTCCTGGGCTCAAGTAATTCTCTTGCCTCAGCCTCCCAAGTAGCTGGGACTACAGGCGCCTGCTACAGCGCCCGTCTAGTTTTTGGTTGCAGCTGTCATTGTTTGGCTGGCCTGGGTTGGATTCGAACCCGCCAGCTCAGATGTATGTGGCTGGCGCCTTAGCTGCTTGAGCCACAGGCGCTGAGCCGATTTAGTGGAATTTTTTAGCACCTATGTTCAAACTTTCCTTTTTAGACTGTAAGAAACACAACAAAAAACACTTCTAGCATTGAAAGATAATAAATAGTGGACATTGTATTGGATACTACTTTACTGTGTCAGTTCTGAATAATACCCAATGCCAGATATTAAAACACTGTAAGACTTGCCAGGAAACTTCAGAGCTGTACTCCCTCCCATTGGCTTTTAAAATGTCCTTGGTGTACCTTTCAGAATCTTCCTTTCCATGGACTCTGCCTGCTTCAAAAAAATGTTTTTTCAGACCAGACTATACATTACTATATGTCATTTTTCTAAAGTAGCTTTGATATGTTGCCTTCTTTCTGCTTTTGTTAGATTCAAGTTGCATGTAGAATACAATCCAATTTCTGTAGCCTCAGCTGCCAGTTTTCACCTTCTGCTAATAATGCCTCTTTTGTTACCCAGCTAAAGCTGAGTAAACCTTGTCTGTGTCTCAGTCTGTTATATAAACTGGGTGTTTCAGTTTATTTTAATTGATATCTCTTCCTATGTATTTAAATATTTAGAAGTTTGGCCCAGAGTGGTGGCTTATGCCTGTAATTTCAGAACTCTGGGAGGCCAAGGTGGGAGGATTTTGCTTGAGCTCAAGAGTTCAAGAGCAGCCTGAGCAAAACAAGATCCCATTTCTACTGAAAATAGAATGATTAGCCAGGCATGGTAGCACATAGCCATGGTAGCCATGCTGGTAGTCCCAGCAACTTGGATGGCTTGAGGCAGGAGGATTGCTTGAACCCAGATTTTGAGGTTGCTGTGAGCTAGGCTGAGCCCATGGCACTCTAGTCTGAACAACAGAGCAAGACTCTGTCTCAAAAAATAAATAAATAAATAAATAGGAGCTACATTTTACTCAGCATCATCATCTTAGTACCTAATGTTGTTGTATGTCAGATACTTTCATATTTATAGAATTTATTTTGAAGTACTGTATATAGTCTTAACTATTCTTAGGGTAATAAGTTCTCTAAGTGGACTACTTACAGAGTGAAGAAGTATAAAATTTAACTGTTTTAAACTTTAAGACATATATTCTTATTACAGTAAATCATTCCTATATTTATATGCTTATATGTATACACCTATCCTTATTTAATCACTGGTCTTTTTTTAATTGTATTTCCCTGTTAATCCCCTTCCTACTCCAAATCTCAAAAAATTATCTAGTAAACTCAGTAATTAAACAAAAGAGAGCTCAAAGAGCCAAGGCCATCCATCCTAAGAGTAGCAGGCTCCCTCCCACAGGGACCAAAGTCTGGATGCTGGGGTCTCCACTCAGGGCCTAGTAGTAAAAGCTGGTGCAGAATAACGTGGTTCCAGAGGCTAGCAGTAACCCGGCCAAGAGGGGCTTCCTGCAATGTGGCACCCCTAACAAGGCCAGGCTGTAATCACTGGTCTTTTTAAAAAGTTTTTTTCTTACTTAGTTATATCTTTTATTTTTTCCTTATCAAGCAGTTAACCTTTAATAGAATGCATTGTATTCCCTGAAATTACTAGATGTGGAAAGGAAATGCTAATAAATATTAACAATCTCTGAAGACATACAGCTGCTAAATATAATTGCTCAGGTTTTGCAATTGTCTTACTAGTTTCCATTGTATACATATAGAAAAAAAAGTTAAATTTCAAGCAAATTATACATATCACTCTGAAATTTTAACACGAGTAGAATAGTTTTTATTAAAGTAATTTCTGATTATTTCTTGCTGCATTTTCATAATTATCCAACCTTTTATTATGTAAAATGTCAGTCTATAACACCTAAAAATAAAGAAATTATCCTTTATAACTGTATTATCACTCCAAAGAAAATTAATAGTAGTTTGTCTATATCTTTCTTGGTTCTATCATCATCATTATTATTATTATTAATAATAAGATTTCAGGCCAGTTGGGAGTCTGTGGCAGGAGGATCATTTGAGGCCAGGAGTTCAATACCAGACCAGGCAACATAAACAGACTGCATCTCACAAAAAGTTTTAATTTAAAAAAAAGTTTTCTAAAAGCTAACTGGGGGGTGGCACCTGTGGCTCAAAGGAATACGGCACCAGCCCCATATATCGGAGGTGGCAGATTCAAACCTGGTCCCAGCCAAAAACTGCAAAAAACAAAAAAAATAAAAAGCTAGCTGGGCATGGTAGGACACTCCAGTGTTCCCAATTAACAGATGAGGAAACTGAAGCAAGGATAGGCCAAGGAATTTGGTCACATCCAGTAAGTGGTAGTGTTTTTTTTTTTTTTTTTTTGTAGAGACAGAGTCTCACTTTATCGCCCTGGGTAGAGTGCCGTGGCGTCACACTGCTCACAGCAACCTCCAGCTCTTGGGCTTAAGCGATTCTCTTGCCTCAGCCTCCCTAGTAGCTGGG
>CAUYON010147199.1:0-10785 GCA_963573935.1 Arctocebus calabarensis | reverse complement strand
CTGGGTATAAATCCAGAAGACCAAAAATCACATTATAACAAAGATACCTGTATCGGAGTGTTTATTGCAGTCCAGTTCATAATTGCTAAGTAATGGAAAAAGCCCACATGCCCATCGACCCACGAATGGATTAATAAATTGTGGTACATGTACACCATGGAATATTATGCAGCCTTAAAGAAAGATGGAGACTTTACCTCATTCATGCTTATGTGGATGGAGCTGGAAAATATTTTTCGCAGTAAAGTATTCCAAGAATGGAAGAAAAAATATCCAATATACTCAGCCCTACTATGAAACCCAATTACAGTACAACACCTGGGGAAAGGGGTAAAGAAGGGAAGGGTAGTGGATGGGGGAAGATGGGTGGAGGGAGAGTATTTGGTGGGTCCACACTTATGGTGCATCTCAGAAGGGTACAGGTGAAACTTACTAAATGTAGAATATAAATGTCTGCACATAATAACAAAGAAAATGCCATGAAAGCTATGTCAACCAGTTCAATGAAAATATTTCAAATTGTATATAAAACTAGGACATTGTACTCCATGTGTACACACACACGATTTAATAAAAAAAAAAAAAAAAAGAAGATGCAGAAATAGCATGGAGGAGAAAATGGTAAATGTTGAGGGGGTTATAGTGTTCAGGGTAGATTTCAGAGAGGATTTCATAAAACCGTAACAGAGTTTTGAAGGAAGAATTGAGAGTCTGCTATACATGTTGGCTAACTATTTGTGCATACAACTTTTAAAGGGCATATTTGGCAAAATTCAGTAGGGACCAAGGTCCTTGCCCCCCTAAATGTTTGCTGAAAAGCATTGACATGAGGCAGATTCATTAATAGGATAAAAACACTTAATATGTATATATAGGAGCTTTCAGAATAAAAGTTCCTCCCCCCAACCCCCAGTGAGGTACAGAAGTTTGTAATGATGGGGTCTTGGATTATGGCAAAACAAGTTTAAGTAGGAAGAAAGATTATGAGAGGGAGAAAGGCAGAAGCTAGGCTGACAATGGTTGTTTTGTTATGTAAATGAAACCTCACAAGTAAAATTCACAGATAACAGTGCTCAGGGAAACTAGAGGGTAAAAAAATATTTGTCAGTCCTTTAAAGGTGTCAGACTCTTATTTAATCTTCCTGGATGATGTAGCTAGAAATTTATCTTCCTAGATGGTGTAGCTGGAATTTCTCTCTGCCAGGTTCTTGGTCCCTGAGATTTGAGGAATAAATCCATAGACAACACAAAAGGACAATTTATTGATAGATTGATAAGCAAAAGAGGGGGAACAGAACCTTCAGCGGTAGAGGAGGGAAGCCCATGTGGATCTTCTGTCCAAGGGGTTATAGACTGATTTTTCTATGCTGTGGACAGGGGAATTTGGGAAATGTGTGTCCTGAACATGTTACAGTTGGCCAAGGGCCTGCAGGCACAAATTAATCCTAAATCAGACCAAGTCTCCTGAACAGGAATGAGGTCCCTGTGGTCCTTGCTTCAGGTGAGGCAGTAGAATATGTGCTCCCTATTCTGGGAGAAACCTCCCAAATGAGATACCAATCTGGCTGTTTTTTTAATGACCTTTCCTGAGTCTAGAAAATGTGGCTTGGAAACGGTCTGTATGTCCCTAGAGATTTGGTCAGGGGCCACCAAGAAAACATTCATCATTAAATATGGCTTGGAAAAGGTCTGTAATGAGATTTCATTTCTGAGCTCAGCCATTCCTAGAAAATGGGAGTCCATGTCTGTCCCTGAATGGGAGAACTCTGTATCGTAGGAAAAAGGAAAATGTGGCTACATAATCGCGACTCTGTACTGATGCAAATTCCCACTACAAAAGACAGCTGCAATATTACTTCTGTCTTCTGGACCTTCCTGTGAGAGCTATCTCAATGTGTTCAAAAATATTGTGGGTAAAATATTATGATTTTTTTTACTTCCATAGGCGTGCTTGTTCACTATAGGTACTCTAGCTTGGCATTGGTACATGTTTAGAGTATGTATGCGTCAGGGGTCTCGGAGATCCTTGAGCTGTTTGGTAGACCTGGTCTGGTTCATTCAGCACAGCTTCAAATTTAGCCAAGTCAAAACAAAAGCAAAGTTTGGGGGAAATGGGAATAAAGTAGCCAGGACTCCAATGCAGCAGAGAAAGAGTATAGTTTATTTAAAGTAAAGAAAAAGAGTACAGTTTATTTAAAGTAAAGCATAGATAAGCATGGACTTTTCTAGAAAGAGGAAGAGTTCCCATTGTGAGTGAGATACCATACAAAGGCACTACACAAGTCTAAGTATCTTGTCTTCATTCCTCCTAGAATTATGTGTAAGAGTTTTTTATTGGTCCCCCTAGATCTTTAGGTATTCTGGTCTGCTTCTCATTGGCCACAGATTGCTTCATTTGCCACTTGTGCCCATTTTCCTCCTCTTTATAGCCATAATTATTACTGCTATTTTCCTGACAGTTTTATAGTGGTGTCTCTTAGTCTGGTGGTGGTTGTGACACTTGCAGTGTCCATTGTTCTATAACTGTGACCATTACTTCTCTTTGTATAACAAGTTAGAAAATGCATTTTGTGGAGAATAGGACATATTTAGTCAATTGAGTTACAAAGTTCCCAAAACTCATTGTTTGCTTCAGGGCCCTTTTTAACTTTCTTACCTAAGAGCCAGACTTTTCTCCTACTTCTCTGTAGCCCCTTTTTATCCCTTATCAGTATGGAATGGCCTAGAAGGTATAAGGCTCTGACTAGAAATGAAGTTGAAAGCTGACAAAGGTATGATAGTGAAGACAGGAAGGAGTAGTTGTGCTATTTTGTGTTAAACAAAGGAAATATAGAAGAGTAAGGTTGGCTCTTTATGTTTAGTATTTCTCTGGACTAGAGGATCACAGGTAAGGCCAGAAGCTTGACTAGTTAACTCCTTGATTTGGGATGCCAACTTCTACTTAAATCACAAAAAATTTGATTGGAAATCTGGAATGAAGTTTAATATTAGATTTGAAATATAGATAAGCAGGCTCGGTGCCTGTGGCTTAATGAGCTGAGGCACCAGCCATGTACACCTGAACTGGTGGGTTCAAATCCAGCCCAGACCCGCCAAACGACAATGGCGGCTGCAACCAAAACATGGCCGAGCGTTGTGGCAGGTGCTTGTAGTACGAGCTACTTGGGAGGCAGAGGCAAGAGAATCGCTTGAGCCCAGGAGTTGGAGGTTGCTGTGAGCCGTGATGCTACGGCACTCTATCTAGGGTGACAGCCTGAAGCTCTGTCTCAAAATAAAGAAATACAGATAAGCAGTGTGGACTAAGTCGGTGTATTTTTTTCCTACTGTAAAATTCCCATGAAAAATCAGGTACTGTGATTATATGGAAATTATATATTACGACTTTGTACATGATACCCTGCGTCTCCGTGGTGTACTTGGACGGTGTGTATAACCAAGCTGTGTGCCATATACTCACTTAGATGCATTCTGTTGTCTGTATATTATTTTTCATGTCCTCATTTTGCAAATATGAAATTTGCATTTTATTGTATCTTTTAATTTTAAGGATTTATATATTCTCTAGATTTTTTTATGTTCATGTTTTGTGTTTGTTTAGGAAGACAAATCTAAAATCTGGAATTTCACCCATGAAAATTATCAGAATATTGACTTAGAGACCCCAGCTTTCTCACATAGTCTAATTTATAGTACTTGCTCAACATTCAATATGTTTACTTAATATCTATAATATGCCACACATTGTTCTAGGCATTTGTGAATACTGCAGCATACAAAATAAAATTTCTTTTAGATTATCATTTTGCAATACAATATGAACCACTTCCTTCTTTTCTCCAGTTTAACCTTGACATTAAACAAACATCTTTTGACACATATGTATGCATATTCAAAGCATTATATACCTTTCCATATACATAATGTGCATCTAAATTTGTTTAGCTTCCTGATAAGATGTTTATTTTATTGGTAAACAGTATATAAATCACAGTTTTTTTGTTTTTTGTGGGGGTGGTTTTGAACCCAGCACCTTTGATATATGGGGCTGGTGCCCTACTACTTGAGCCACAGACACCACCCAAACAGTATATAAATCATAATTTAGAATGGTTTCTGGGAAAGCTTCTATAAGCTGTCTTCTTTCTTAGCGATCATTCTCATCATGAACTCTTTAAACACCCTGTATGTAGTGACTACTTAGTCCTCAAAGGATTTAGTTGAAAAGATATAATATGTACCTTAAAGACTGTAAAGTGAATCTTTTAGAGAGAAGTGTTACCACCCAGACAAGTTCACTGGCCTGCTACCCTTTTGGTAGAAGATACTGTCCAGAGACAGCAGGGTTTACAGCAGAGAAAGAGTTCTTTCTGCATAGTGCTAATAAAGTGGGGAGACAGGAGAAATCTCTCAAATCTACCTCCCCATGAATTGGGGGTAAAGGGTTTTTAAAGAGAGTTTGGTGGGCAAAAGACTTGATAATCAGGATATGCTAATTGGCTGGTTTCAAGACAGAACCATCAGTTCTTTGGTGTGGCTGCTGTCTGGGTGGGTCTGTTCCTGGAATGTAGGACCTGGAAGATATCTCTAGAACTACCCTAGATTTCAAACAGATGATTTTATATCAACAGCTTCTTATTCCAGAGTAAAAAGGAAGAGGAAACAAGGATTATTATCAAGCAAACAAGAGGACAGTGGCTGCTTAGTAATCATTATTTTAGCTAACCCTGCTCCTTCACAGAGTTCTGGGGGCCCTTACTTATTCATTGCACCCCTTCATCATTTGTAAGGGCGGTTTCAGAAGACCCACTCTGTACTTTTCCCCCAGCTGGTGACATTGTGTGGTTGTGTGTCCCCCAGTATTGGCTTATGTCGGCTTTATCTCCTAGGCTGGCAAGTATCTTCTCATTTCTTGCTAGAAAGTTAGAAGGCCTGATCCTGGCTTTCTGGGGTCCAAGCAGAGGAAGAGAGTATGTTGTTTCATCTTTTAATGTAGGGGCTTTCACTGAATTCCCTGTTTTCTTTCAGTAGCACCCTTTACCCCTCTGCTTGGCTAGGCTTAATGTTTAGAGTCTAGTTTAAACTTTCAATGAAGACATTTTTTAGATTTTTTGCTAGGGTGGGGAATTTATATTGGTTTTTGGAGTGTTGACATTTTTGTGACCCTTTATCACACCTGGAACATAATATGTTTTTCCATTATTTAGAATTACTGTCATGTCTTTTAAGTTTTTTTATAGTTTTCTTTTGATCTTATGTTCTTTTTATTAATTTTATTCTTAAGCGTTTTAGTTTCTGTCCTTGTCGATAGAATATAGTTTTTTTTCTGTTTTTCTTTCTATTAATAGGTTCTTATTGATAGAGAAATATGAATTATATATACAGCCACCTTAGTTGATAATTCACTAGTTTTTTACCAATTCCCCTCTTTTCTGTTAATCTGCCTAGTATCAGTTCATTTTCATCCAAGTTCAGTAGACAGAGAGGAAGCATTCCCTTTGCACATGCAGTGTGCAGTTATATCATCTGAAAAAGAAATAATTTCATCTTTTCTAATGCTTCCAAGAATGGAAATAACTTTTCCATTTCATTTTATTATCTTCTTATTGCTCTTAATAGACAGAACTTTTGAGACTAGGCCATATAATAATGGGGATTTTCAGGTAGCTCCCTGTAGCTCTTGATTTTGATTGTAATGGCTTTTACATTTTACTTAAAAATATACTTATTGTTGGTGTTTGGTAAGTAACTTTTATTGTTTTGTCAATGGAACAGAACCCAAACTCTGTAAAATAATGTAAAGAGGTTTATTCTGTTCTGAATGTATGCAACAATGGCCCAGAGAGCCATGTTCAAGAAGCCTTGAGCAAGTGGTCTCACTATGGTTGGGTTACAATTTGGTTTTATGCATTTTTAGGTAGATAGGGATTATTTATAAAGTCACAAATCAATAAGTGGTGTACGTTGCTTTAAGCTCTGTTTTTAAAAGGCTAGTTTGAGGATAAAAAGACTGAATGTAGAATTTTGTTTTTGAGAAGTTTGTCAAATATTAAAGGTTTTAAAAAATTTGTTCAAAATAGAATCACAATCGTGCTTGTAATCCTAGCACACTAGGAGGCCGAGATGGGTGGATTACTTGTGCTCCTGAGTTTGAGACCAGCCTGAGCAAAAGCCCCTTCTGTACTAAAAATAGAAGTTTTATGGATGTAAAGTATATCCCCAGTTTTATTTTACTAGTTATTCAAAAGCCAAATAAAGACAACAGATAAAGTGTAAAATCTGTGTCTTGATAAAGTGTAAAATCTTTTGTTTCTTTTAGGCCAATTGTCCAAAAAGTCAAGGAAAACCTTTTGTAGTGCAATTGTTCTGTTTGTTTTTATTGGAAGCCCATTTAAATAACTTTGAAGTGAAACCTGATGGAAAGGATACTTGAATAAGACACAATAAGAGTTGTGTCCAGGTTTGTGAGTATATAGTACTTTGAGTAGGGAAGAGTATGAGAAGTTTTGTGACTATGTTAAATAATTTAAAAATACCAAGAAAATCCAAGAGTATAGTTTTAAGTTATAATGGAGGTAAACTTTATTTTTCTAAACCTTTAGCATTTAAACTTTTATCATGTTAGTGTCAGGTCACAAAAGAAAGAAGGAAAAAATATAGGAACTAATGAAAATTTGAAGATTTTTATCCCCTCTTAAGGGGTATAAAAAGTTGAAATTAGTAGGACATGAAAGTCGAACTTTATTTTTGTTTTGTTACTGAGGTCAAGAGTTAGAGATGAGCCTTAGCTACAGTGAGACCCCATCTCTACCAAAAAAAAATTAATAATAATATTAGAAAAATTAGCTGGACATGGTGATAGCCTATAGCCCAAGCTGCTCCGGAGGCTGAGGCAGGAGATTGCTTGAGCCCAGGAGTTTGAGACTGCAGTGAGCTATGATGATGCCACTGCACCCTTGCTGTTTCTACTTAATTTCTTCTTTATTAAGAATAGTTGCTAAATTTTAGCAAGTGCATTTTTGGCACCAGCATGTTACTAATAATTTTGTGCTTTTCATTGATTTATCAGTGTAGTAAATTAAATAAATATAGTCCTTAGTTTCTTAATTCCTTAAGTTCCTAGAGCTGTGCTTTTTAGTGAGCATATATTATTCCTTTGATGTATTGTTAGATTCTTTTTGCTCACATTTTATTTAGGATATTCACATTTATGTTCACAAGTCTATAGCGACTTTCTTCTGTTTTGGTGATATCTTTCAGATTTTCATTAAAGTTTTGTTCACTTTCTTTAATTGGGGGAGCTTTTTTATTTTCTGAGAACTAGAATAGTTAATATTATAAAGAACAGATTATAATGATCTGTTTTGTCTATTTAAGAGTCTATCTGGATGTATTGTATTTCTGTTATCCTTTTCAGTGGTAGTTCTCTTATCACCTAATTCATTTTGTAGTAATTGCTTTTTTCAAAGTCTTTCTAGGGTAATTTGTAATATTTTTGTTAGAGGAAACCATCTCCTTACATTTTCGAATATTTTGCTATAAAGTTGCATGCATTATGTTCTTAAGATTACTGTTGTCTTTTTTTCCTCTTTCCTTGCTGTATTTTTCTTTATACCTAATCAAACTTTTCAGAAGGATGTCATTTTACCGTTAAAGAACTGTATTCCAGATTCTTTTAGTTTGTTGTCTGCTTGATTAATTTAGCTTCTTTCTTTGGTTCTTAAACCCTATTGTATCTCAGAATAATTTGGAGTAATTGAACAAAACAAAAACTTATTTCTCAAAGTGCTATTCTTCAGGATTCTGATTCAGTACATCAGGGTTGGCAGTGGTCTGAGAATGTACATTTATTAAGTACCTCAGGTGATTTTGCTTGATTACCGGTCATGACCAAGTCTAAAGAAACCCTGTACCTGTGACTGATTTCTTAATGTTTTTCTCATGCACAAGAGAAATCAACCTACTTTTTGAGTATTTATTTTGGGGGCAGGAGGGGAAGTGTTGGCCACTGATTAGAAATTGGCTTTTTATATAGTAGAAAAAAGTTGTTGTAATATCCATTTTATTGCTTGAATTTTTTTCTTAAAGCACAAAATCCCAAAGATACTCTTTTCCTGTTGCTGATGTACAAATGACAACCCTTTTAAAGCCTTAAAACTCTGTAAGTTGCTTGGTCTTCAGATTTTGTCAGGTGCCAGCAGATGGCAGCGGTTCAACACCATGGTTTATAAAGACATTATACGGTACTTTCAATAAAGTTTAACTTAAAGGTTTACAATCCTTAATTTTAGAATAATGTCAGTTGTGAGGCAGTGTATTAAGGAAGTGGAAAATACCTGAGGAAAGGAAAAACGTGTCTAGTATTTGGGTCTTTAATTACATTATTATTTTATGTGGTATTATGGCTCATTTTAAAGTATTGTATTCATTTTCTTAAAGTTTAGGAATTTAGTTATTATAATTTTTCCCCAGTCACTAAGGAGCAAGTATGTTTCTGCTACTGAAAAAGAATGTCATCTTGTAATGCCTCTTTGACTTGAACTTAAACTTGAACTTAAAAGTCCAAAGAACTTAGTACTAATCCTAACCCTGGATTCCTTTTGTAAGAGTATACTTGGGAGGCTCTATTGTTAACTGACAGGGTATAACCACTTGTAGGCCCAGCCCAGTTGTATCAATAAGTTCCTTTCAAGGACTGACTCTCAGCTTATTTCAATTTGAGTTTTTAATATAAGGAGCTACTTATTTACCTACAGAAGGACAAAGGGAAAGCTTCCCTTTACCCTTTGAAGGTTCACTGGCAAACTGAAAAAAACGTCGATTAATAGAAGAAAAAGACATATAAATATATTTTAATGTGCATAGCATGGGATAATTCAGAAAAATGCTTACCCAGTAACCCGGTGAAGTACAGCTACCTACATAACTTCCTTGTAGGGGAAGGGAAGCTGGGGGAAATGTGGCAGTTTGAGGGATAATAAATGACTGTTAGGTGGAAACAAATGGGCCAAATGCTGAAACAACAATTAGTCTTTGGAAATTGAATGATGTGGAGAGCAGACAGTGGATTGGGATGAAGTTTATGTGGGCGCTGGGTGCTGTGATAGGAGGAGTTTTAATCTTCTCTGGTTAGGGAAGGCAATTGTGTTTCTCTTTGCCAGGTCCAGTTTTTAGGTATAGATGAGGGCACTTCACAGAACAGCTTCATCCTGGGCTTTGAGAGAGACAGGATTAAGAGGCAAGTGAGGCAGTCCAGAGAGACCTTGACAAATATGGTCAAGGTATCATATTTCAGGGTAAAATTTTCTGAACCTCATTGCCTGATTAAAGAAAAATAAGAGGGGGCAGAGGGAGAAATTCTTAGAATTATGTGTTTAATAGATCCTTGAAAGTTTTATGTTACACGAAAACACTATTCAAACTACAATATGTTAAAGCCACTTTTTAAAATTTTAGCCAAAAAAAGATAAAAATGAGCATTTTTATATTCTTTCTTTCAAATAAGTTGATTATTAGTGATGAGAGACTTCTCCAGGAAAAGATCACTTCCTTTTAAAAGGGCAAAAATTTAAATGTCAGAATCTAATACATATAACACTAGTAAATGGTATTTCTCTATCGCTACTTAGTTTTTCTTAGCCATTTTTTTTAAAACTTGTTAGCTCTTCTTATAAATCTATATTTGTTAGAGAAATAACTTTGTTAGTTCAAAGATTCTCTAATTGTAGCTGCATCCACAAGTGCCCCAAACTCCTGTTTAGAGATGTTTTCATGTCATTTATATACAGAATATGCAGCAATAATTTTTGTGTTGTATCTTACTGACTCGGGAATCTGAATTAAAAATTCTACGTAGTAGCCTGAAGAAAAACTGTATATGGTGGTTCCATTCATAGTGAGTTTTTGAGAGGTAGGAGTGGCTATACTAAAAATTGCATTGAGAGCTGCACTTCCATTTTTTAGCAAAACTTTGAAAGTGGTTTCTTTTCAAGAAAATGTGGAATAGCAGAAAAAACACTAACTTTTGGAATAGATTGATCAAGATTTGAATTTTGGCCCTGCTGTTTTCTTTTTCTTTCTTTTTTTAAAATTAAATCACAGCTGCGTACATTAGTGCAATCAAGGGGTACAATGTGCTGGTTTCATATATAATCTGAAATGTTTCATCAAACTGTTTAACATAGCCTTCATGGCATTTTCTTTTCTTTTCTTTCTTTTTTTTCCCAGTGGTAAGACAGAATTTATTTACAGAAAAGAATACAGAAAACACTAAAGCTCCTGGTAGAGAGAGAGAACTCAAGTGGGGAGAGAAAAGCTCTCTCCGTTTCTCTCCCAGTCTTTTCCCGTCTCCCCTGTTAGGCCTTTAGTCTCATGGTATATATAGGTGTATGGGTTCCTTTGCCAGGAAACGAATGAGCACAGTCCCTTCCGCCCTGGGGCAAGGTGAATGAATGTATCAATGAATGGACACAGTCCATTCATGGAATTGAAGCCTAGGAAATTCACATGAAATTGACCCAGGCATAGGAAATGGGGGTTCCACATTTAGTCCTAAGTGTAAAGTGAAGGAGACACCAAGGCACAGGTGTCTCTTCAGCAGTTGTCCGGCCTTTTTGGCTATTGGAGCCTCCCGTGGGGGTTGGAGGGCCCCCTCCTTGCCTGTCATCCAGCCCGCTGGCTCTTCAGCTGGCTGCCGCAGCACCAACACCACCAAGGAGGAGGCAGCAGGTCTGCCAGCTCCGCTGAGCTGGCTAGGTCGCCAAATGGAGTGACCAGATTTTTAATGCA
>CAUYON010147195.1:0-10810 GCA_963573935.1 Arctocebus calabarensis | reverse complement strand
CCAGGAAGTGGAGGTTGCTGTGAGCTGTGATGCCACGGCACTCTACCCAGGGTGACAGCTTGAGGCTTTGTCTCAAAAAAAAAAAATTTGTACTAAAAGCTTATAATATTTAGAAGTAGATCTCACTGGGCGTGGTGGTGTGCACACCTGTAATCCCAGCTACTTAGGAAGCTGAGGCAGGACGATTGCTTGAGCCCAGGAGTTCAAGACCAGCCTGGACAACGCAGTGAAGTATGTTCACATAAGGTGGCTTTGAAGAGGGAGAAGTTGTTCTGATCAGAGAGTCAAAAGTTTTAAATGTGGGGTGGTGTCAGTGGCTCAAAGGAGTAGGGCGCCAGCCCCATATGCCAGAGGTGGTGGGTTCAAATCCAGCCCTGTGCAAAAAACTGCAAAAAAAAAAAAAAGAAAGAAAGTCTTAAACGCGTATTTGAGTGATTTTGGGTGACTCATTCTTCCCTTCAGAATCCATGCTTTTTTATCTATTAAAAAAAACTAAAAAGGAAAAATAGCCGGCTGTTGGGGCAGGTATTGGGAAGCTGAGGCAAGAGAATCACTTAAGCCCAGGAGTTGGAGGTTGCTGTGAGATGTGTGACGCCACTGCACTCTACTGAGGGCGATAAAGTGAGACTCTGTCTCTACAAAAAAAAAAACAACTAAAAAGGATTTGGGGAAGATTATATGGTAAGTGATTCAGAAATACACAGATCAGTTGTAAAACCTGTTGTGTACTAGCTGCTCAAATATTTGTTTTTCAGTCTGATTCAGTTAACATTGAGCAACTATCTTATGTCAGCAGTGGGAAATCAAACCATGAATAAGATATGATCCCTATGCACCAGGAAGATCACAGTCTAGCAGATATAAGAGGAAGGCAAACAGAACTCTACTGTAAGAGTGTAGTAACCAAGCTTGGCTTTGAAAAGGTGTGATTCATTTTCCTTACGTGTCTGCCTATGGCTTTCTTTTATTTTTTTATTTATTTTTTTTTGAGACAGATCCTCAAGCTGTCACCCTAGATAAAGTGCTGTGGCATCATAGCTCACAGCAACCTCTGATTCCTGGGCTCAAGCGAGTCTCTTGCCTCTGCCTCCCAAGTAGCTGGGACTACGCCAGCTTAAGTATATGTGGCTGGCGCCTTAGCCTGTTGAGCCACAGGCACCAAGCCTATGCCTTTCATTTATAAAAAATCCTCAGTAGAGAGCTGTGGTGTCATGGCTCACAGCAACCTCAAACTCTTAGGCTTAAGCAATTCTCTTGCCTCAGCCTCCCAAGTAGCTGGGATTATAGGCGCCCACCACAACACTCAGCTATTTTTTGGTTGTAGTTGTCGTTGTTTGGCAGGCCCGGGCTGGGTTCCAACCCACCAGCTCTGGTATATGTGGCTGGTGCCCTAGCCGCTAAGGTACAGGCACCAAGCCCTCAGCTTTTATTTCTAACCTAAACTTGTATCTTCGATGACTGGCTTAAATATCATAAAAATTTAGGATTTAGGATGGCGCCTGTGGCTCAGTGGGTAGGGTGCCAGGGATTGTGGCAGGCACCTGTAGTCCCAGCTACTTGGGAGGCTGAGGCAAGAGAATTGCTTAAGCCCAAGAGTTAGAGATTGCTGTGAGCTGTGACAGCACAGCACTTTACCGAAAGCAATAGAGTGAGACTCTGTCTCAAAAAAAAAAAGAATTAGGGCTCGGCACCTGTGGCTCAACGGGCTAAGGCACCAGCCATGTACACCTGAGCTAGTGGGTTCGAATCCAGCCCGGACCTGCCAAACAACAATGCAACCAAAAAATGGCCGGGCGTTGTGGCAGGCGCCTGTAGTCCCAGCTACTTGGGAGGCAGAGGCAGGAGACTTGCTTGAGCCTAGGAATTGGAGGTTGCTGTGAGCTCTGATGTCACAGCACTCTATCCAGGGTGACAGCTTGAGGCTCTGTCTCAAAAAAAAAAAAAAAAATTAGGATTTATATTAGAAATTTATAAGTTTTAGTCTAATTAGCAAAAAACAAATTAATTTTACCCTATATTGTGCTGCTGAACCATGATATGTCTTATAATTTTGTCAGATAGAAGAGTTTTAGCTATGTTTACAGGGGAGAAACAACCCACAGAATAACATTCCCTTTTATCTCAGAGTTGATCTTTTGTTCCCTATTAGATAAGAAGATATTAAGTGAAAGTGGCCTTTCAGATTACTGATTATAAAGCTATAAAGTTATTAAAACTATTAAAATAATTATTAATAAAGCAATTAAAATTAAATATTAAAACTAGTAAACTATTAAAACTAAATTTCTAGGAACAAAGAAATGCAGACTAAATACTGATAAAATATGAATTAATATTATGTTACAGTACTTTAATACAGTAGACTGTCAATTTATATGAAATTAAATAGGGTAAATAATAGAAAATAATACAAGCATTTTTTTTTGTTTGTTTGTTTGTTTTGTTTTGTTTTTTGAGACAAAATTTCACTATGTCATCCTCAGTAAAGTGCCGTGGCCTCACAGCTCAACAGCAACCTCAAACTCTTGGAGTTAAGTGATTTTCTTACCTCAGCCTCCCAAGTAGCTGGGCCTACAGGTGCCCACCACAACACACGGCTATTTTTTGGTTATAGTCGTCATTGTTGTTTGGCAGGCCTGGGCTGGGTTCAAACTTGCCAACTCCAGTGTAAGTGGCTGGCACCCTAGCCACTGAGCTACAGGCACCAAGCCTGAAGCATGTTTTGAAATGTAAAGGTGAAGCACTGTTTTTATGCAGCTCTTAAAATTCTTTCTCTACATTTCTTTTAGGATCAAAAGGTAAATCAAACCTTTTACATTTCAAAAATGAATTCTCTATAGAGCATTTGACTGGTGCTTTCTATGTTACATGTTCTGCCTTATAAGTTGCTTTAATATTAAAGGACTTAATAGGAATGTGCATATACTGACTTGCATAGAGAAATAGTGTGCTTAGGTAATTACCTATGTAAGCACTTCATTTTTATTCTGTACTAATTTACTGTTATTTTTCTCTTGTAGGTAGTAGGTTATGCTTTTGACCAGGTGGATGATCATTTACAGACTCCCTACCATGAAACAGTCTACTCCTTGTTGGATACGCTCAGCCCTGCCTACCGGGAAGCATTTGGAAATGCACTCCTTCAAAGACTGGAAGCTTTGAAAAGAGATGGACAGTCATGACTATGCTTTTTTCTTTTAGAGGGGACTGGCGCTGGTGCAGAATGTTATAAAGCTTGAAATTCTTTGCATATGGTCATAGAAAGTACATATTTGGTTTTATGTCTTTATCACTTGCTTCAAATTTAGGCTTTTAACTCACATGATCATTTAATAATGAATTGGTTTAGTTTTTGATTCGCTAAAGGAATTCTGAGGCTACTGCTATGACACCATCATTTAGACATTCACATTTCTTCGTATACTATGTGCATTTTAAAATCCTAATCAGTATTTCATTGTTTTATTACAGGGCTTTGAGGCTGCCAGCACTCTCTTTTACATAGGAAATTCTAGATTTGCACAGTAATATAAGAATTAGAATTACCTAACTATAAACTTAATTCAGCCTGCCAAATCAGGGGTTCACTACTAGCTTGGACTGACTTTGTAGTAATTATTTTGCTACTAGCCTTATTGGAAACAAATTATCAACTAGTTTCCCCTGCACAAATTTTGAAATTCACAGTTTCACTTTATTTGTATTACTAATAGGAATTGATAAAGATGAATTAATTATATATTACATAACTAGTATTAAGTGAAAAACAGGGACTGAAATAGTTCTCTGTATTCCATGTTTGCAACAGCCAGCCAGCTGAGCAGAGGACAAACCATTAGCAAATGAATGTAATAATTACTCACTTCTAAGGTATCTAAGCACATAAGCAAATACAGGAACAGTCTCCATTTTTTTCCTTAACAAAAAGCATTTTCAATGTGTGAATTAAAGGGAGATTCTGGTTTCCTAGAAAACAATATTTTGGCCTGTGTTGATTCTTATTCTGAATGTTTGTTTACATAATGTATAGTATATATTCAGAAAGTATTTTTGCTTCAACAGTTACTTTCTATAATGTGCTTTGGTATTCCCACAGCACCCTACCTTCCCCAATAGATGTACAGTATTCTGTCTCTATGCTAAAGGTACAATGTAATGAGTGCATTGTATGGGTTTGAAACCAAAGGATGAATGAAGCATTCAGAGACTTAATATTTAAAAAAGGGATACTCTGTGTTTTATATTTTATTATAAGTACTGATATTTGTAAACATAATACTGTACCATGCTGCTGCATGTTTTCAAGTACTTGTTGAAAGGTAAAGATTGGGGCATTGGTTTTTTAATGGTCACCTACAGCAGCTGCTATAGTAATGTTGAACTAAGCTTCTGCATCTGGACACACCTTCATACATTTGTCATCTGCAGATTTTTTTATCATTATTAAAATATAGATACTTTTAGGCTCTGAAGATCATGTGGACCAGAGTAAGTTAAATTTCAGTTGACATCATGATGCATTGTCAAACTTTATTGGAATGCTTTAATTATATTTGATAATGTATATTCACATTCAGCTTTATTTTCAGATGCTTAACTGGGCAATGAAGTCTTAACTTCAGGTTGAACTTTCTCATGCTTTATCTCAGGCTAATTGTAAATGATATTTGTAAAGTTTGAATAAAATTCTGTTTTGAGTTAAGTATGAAGAAAAGTGATTGTATGCTTAAAAATGGGAATTGTTCATTTTGTGATAAATGATTGATTCCAAACGATTGTTTCCATTTTTTTAATCTTCATTGCTTTTTTTTTTTTATTATTTTTACATTTTTATTTGGAGTGAAGTGAGTTACTCCTTTTATTACTGTGAAGGAGAAACAGGAATAGAGGACATTAGTAAAACTAGACAGATATACTGAAGAAAATAGATATGAAAACTTTGATTTTACCTTGACTATTTAAATAACTTTACCAGATAATTTAAGCCTGATTTTACTTCTAAAGGAAGAGAGAAGGCGAGGCATGGTGGCTCACTCCTGTAATGTTAGCACTTTGGGAGACTGAAGCAGGTGGATTGCTTGAGCCTATGAGTTCGAGACCAACCTGAGCAAGAGCAAGACCTCAGGTCTAGTAAAAATACAAAAATTAGCTAGGCAGGGGGAAAGGGAAAAGAAAACTGGCCAGGCATTGTGGGGGGCACCTATAATCCCAGCTACTTGGGAGGCTGAGACAAACTCCTGGATTGCTTGAACCCAGGAGTTTGAAATTGCTGTGTGCTATGATGCCTTCATGGCACTCTACTGAGGTTAAACAGTGTGAGACTCTGTCTCAAAAAAGTAAATAAATACATAAAAGAAAGGGGGGGACCCTCACACAATCAGTAAGAAAAGATGAGAACAATAGGCAAATAATATGATCAAACAACTCAGGAAAAATAAGTAGATGTCCATTATCACTTGAAAGATATTCAGTTGAACCAGTAATTCAAGACAGGAAAATTAAAAATAGTTCATCTAATAATTTTGTGATTTCTCTTATTTAAATATAGTACTGGTAAGGATTTAGTGATGGGGCATTCTTTCATGTTGGAGGATATATTGATGAAGCTTTTCTGGAAACTGGTAATAGCGCCTTTACAACGTTTATAACTTCTGAGCTGCCAATCTGGCTTTGAGAAATGATTCAGCAAAAGATAAAGTACACGGATGTTCATTTTCTCTAATGAAAAATTGGGAAGGCTTTAAAGAGTTCATCTTTTTATATCTTTTTTATGAAATACTATCCAACCATTAAAAACCAAGAAAATCGGGAAGCTGAGGCAAGAGAATCGCCTAAGCCCAAGAGTTGGAGGTTGCTGTGAGCTGTGTGACGCCACAGCACTCTACCGAGGGCAATAAAGTAAGACTGTCTCTAAAAAAAAAAAAAACCAAGAAAAAAAATAGCAATGGGGAAAAAGGCTACACGAAAAAAGCTGGATATAAAACTATACATGCTATATTTTGAAAAATAATCATGTATATAACAAAAAGTAAGACTTTTGCAGTAGTCATCAGTAAGTAGCAAGATAAGGTAATTTTCATTTTGTTTATCCTTTTTCACATTTCCTACATCAGGTTGTATGTGCTAATTAGAAAGGAGAAATGCAATATAGATAGAGGGTTTAAGCTAGCTGAAGAATGTTTTCTCTAACAAAAACACTAAGCCTTTGCTGAATTTTATCTGTACTCTTAAGTACAATGACACTTCCTTTTTATTTATTTGTTTATTTTGAGACAGTCTCACTCTGTCCCCATCTGTAGAATGCTGTGGCATTACAGCTCATAACAACCTCAAACTTTTGTGCTTAAGCTATCTTCTTGCCTCAGCCTCCCAAATAGCTGAAACTATGGATACCCACCACAATCCCTGGCTGTTTTTTTGTTGTAATTGTCATCGTTGTTTAGCAGGCCTGGGCTGGGTTGCAACCAACCCTGCTGTATGCGGCCAGTGCCCTAACCACTTGGCTATAGGTGCCAAGCCCCATAATGACACTTCCCACCTTTCCTCCAGAGAACCAAAATTTGTTGTACTTGTCACACAGTGAGTCAGCTGCTAATGGTGTATTTACCATTAGCTTCTTCCATTGCACGCTGTGCTACCCTTTTTCCAGTATTCAAAAAATAATGTGCCGGGTGGCGCCTGTGGCTCAGTTGGTAGGGCGCCGGCCCCATATACGGGTGGTAGGTTCAAACCTGGCCCCAGCCAAACTGCAACAAAATAATAGCCAGGCATTGTGGCGGACGCCTGTAGTCCCTTCTACTCAGGAGGCTGAGACAAGAGAATCTGCTAAGCCCAACAGCTGAAGGTTGCTGTGAGCTGTGTGAGGCTACGGCACTCTACCAAAGGGTGGTAAAGTGAAACTCTGTCTCTACAAAAAAAAATGTGCTATTTGAATAGGGAGATAAGGGAGAACAGAATAAAGGAAAGCACTGAGATTCTGATAGGTAGTATGTACCACATTGACTTTGGAACTTTCTCTTCAATCCTTTTTTTATGGATAACATAGCCAAGCCTTGGACAGATTGAGAGACACTATCAACAGCCTACCCAAGAGCCAGTAGAGTTGGATCAGAACCCAAGTCTTCTGCTTTCTCTAGCTCTCCCTATACAGTATATGTTATAAAAGCCATCATACAAACTTTATTTTATGAAAGCTGACTTGAGAGAAGGAAAGAATAAAAGGGAAAAGGAAAGGTAAATCAGGTGGTATAAAAGAATTAATAGAACCTCCTACCAGCATATATAGTATAGTTTATATATGGAAGCTATAGCCCTTGCAGCAAGTTTTTTTACCTGTTTACAATAAGAAACAGTGAAGTTATATATATACTTTTTTTTTTTTTTTTTTGAGACAGAGCCTCAAGCCGTCTCCCTGGGTAGAGTGTCGTAGCATTACAGCTCACAGCAACCTCCAATTCCTGGGGTCAAGCGAGTCTCCTGCCTCTGCCTCCCAAGTAGCTGGGACTTACAGGCACCCGCCACAATGCCCGGCTATTTTTGTTTGGGTTGCAGTCGTCATTGTTGGTTGGCGGGCCCAGGCTGGATTCAAACCCGCTAGCTCAGGTTTATATGGCTGGTGCCTTAGCCCACTGAGCCACAGGCGCCAAGCCAGTAAAGTTATATTTTATTGTAGCATGACTAGTTGAATAACTTTCAAAGTACCTGCATATCGATAGGGAATGCAAAGAGAGACTAAAAGCATTTTTTTTGAGACAGAGTCTTACCTGGTCACCCTTGGTTAAGTGCTGTGGCATCTTAGCTCACAGTAACCTCAAACTCTTGTGTTCAAGCGATTGTCTTGCCTCAGCCTCCCAGGTAGCTGGGACTACAGGTGCCCACCACAGTGCCCAGCTATTTTTTAGAGACAGGGTCTGGCTCTTGCTCAGACTACTCTGGAACCTGTAAGCTCAGGCAGTCTACCCACCTCAGCCTCCCAAGTGCTGAGATTAAAGGCATGAGCAGTCTAAAAATTTGACAAAAATTCAAGCTTTTTTTTAGAATATTAGAACTAACAAGTAACTTGAAAGAATGCTGGAGTATATTCAAATTTTGCAGTGGTCTTTGCACAAATATTTTCACATTAAAACTGATAACACTTCTTTTTGGTAATTTTAAAAGCGAATTTGTTACTATGAGCAAAGTGTTCCAAAATTGAGTTGGCAGAATTTCAAAGTGTTAATTACTTTATCAAAACAAGTTTTAATGAGCTGTGTATATAAAAGAAAAAAGGGCAGCTCGACGCCTGTGGCTCAACGGGCTAAGGCGCCAGCCACGTACACCTGAGCTGGCAGGTTCAAATCCAGCCCAGCCCGCGCCAAACAACAATGACGGCTACAACAAAAAAATGACCTGGTGTTGTGGCAGGCGCCTGTAGTCCCAGCTACTTGGGAGGTGGAGGCAAGAGACTCTCTTGAGCCCAGGAAATTGGAGGTTGTTGTGAGCTGTGATGCCACAGCACTCTACCTAGGATGACAGCTTGAGGCTCTGACTCAAAAAAAAAAAAAAAGAGAAAAGGGCGATGTGGACAAAAATAAATGGAATTAAAAGCCTCCCCACCCCTTGTCAGGGTGCCGGTAGCACAGTGTTTATGGCAACAGGCACATACACTGAGTCTGACAGGTTAGAACTGGCCTGGGCCAGCTAAACAACGACAACTGCAACAACAACAAAAAATAGCGGGGCATTGTGGCAGGTGCCTGTAGTCCTAGCTACTTGGGAGGCTGAAGCAAGAGAATCGCTTAAGCCCAAGAGTTTGAGGTTGCTATGAGCTGTGATAACACAGCACTCTACCAAGGACAACATTTTTTTTTCTCCAAAAAAAAAAAAAGCATCTCCCCTCTCCCCACTTTTTGTAGAAGTATCCCTTAGCCTTGCAGGAAAAAATAATTAATCCTAATAGCCCTTTTAGGGTAATGATGTCACTACTGTTTTACAGCCAACTGGACAACTTGGGAAAGTTAAAATTGGTCCCAGTCTCTCACAAATGGCTACAGAGCTGGAACTAAAAGCCAGATCTCCTAAGTACCTGACGAACCAGCGCCTCCAAGATATTTGGAGATTCTAGGCCACCTCCGCTTTTTGAGACAACTAGTGTTTTTTGTTCTATTTTAAAGAAGAAATCACTCTTAACAAAATAATGCAACATGTTAAATATAAACTTTTAACAAGTTAGTGTTTAAAACACAAAGGTATTTCAGTATAATCAATCAATCTCTTCCACAATAACCACAGTATGTATTCATAGTCCACCAAAACTTTTGTGGTGCTGTGAAAAAACAAGTTGAATGTTATCTTTATTATAATTAGTGGGTTTATCTCAGCAACCAATTGCATATTCTCATTGGGAAAGAAAAAGTCTAAGTTCATTCCTTTGTGAAGTTAAGAGACTGGAAGGGTACAAATGGCCTCCAGGTGCCCCCACCAGACGCCCTAGGTTTTGCTGAACTGCTCAAGGAAACAACCCCAAGCCGGTGGAGTCCTGTGGACAGAGCAGCAACTGGCTGCACAGCTGGGACCACACGCTGTCGCTCAGGTATCCTGGAACCCGAAACTCAACGGTAGTGGAAGATTATATTATCTCATCTTGGTCAGACCATCCCACAGGAAAACGTTAAGTAAATCTCAAACTTCAGAGACGGCCTAGGCTGTGGGGTTTTTCCTTTTCATCAGATTCATTATCAGTTTTAGTCATTCAAGGAAGAGTCATTAGGTGGCCCCGCGACAGATCTCTGAAGCGGCTCCTAAGAAGAACGTGCTCTGCCTGAGGACTTGCAGCGGCTAGCGGGGCAGGACGAGCCCCCCGGCTGCACGCGCGGTGCCGCGGACTAGAGCACTCACACGCCGGGACCTTCAAACCTGCCTAGCGCGCGCGGTAGCGGACAGCGCCTGGGGAACCTTGGGCCCCGGCACACCCCGCCCCGCGGCGTAACCCCGCCCAGAAGAACAAACCCGGCCCCGCCTCCTTGGCAACCGATGGGACGCTTTCCCCTTAGCAACCAGAGCAGCTCCAGCCATGGGTGAAGAGGAAGCTACTAACCGGACGGAGAGGGTTGCCCGGATCCAAAGGGTCTTTATCAACCTGTTGGACTCCTACAGCAGCAAAAACATCGGGAAGGTGAGCAGCAGCAGGGGCTCAGAACCAGACCCCAGCCCTCAGCTCCCAGTCCCCGCCCCCAGGTGGTGCCAGGAGCTCTCTAAGGAAGGGTCCGACGTCCTGGGCACCTCCAATGCCCCCTGGACGCTGAAGTGCTTCTACCTGGAAGCCCGGGTTTTTAGAGGTTTCATGTCCAGCCTGTTCTTCCTCCTTTTAGTGAAGGGAAACGAGCGCAGAAGGAGAAAGAGACTTGCCCAAGATCGTAGAGAGTTGAAGGCAGGACCTGGACATAGATTCCAGGTCTCCAGCCTCCAAAACTGGGTTACTTTTCCACTCCGTCTACGCATCTGAAGGAGACAACAGACGAAAAACTAAATTCCATCTTTCTATCACCCATCCCTTCGATATATGTCTTTTTAGCATATATTATGTTCTAGACATAATGGGACTCAGTAGGACCCCGAATCATTAAGCTTCCTCACCTCTCTCCATCGTTAGCCCTGGAAAATGAAGATATTGAAAGAGAAGATCTGGCTCATGGCTTCCATTCCTCTGGGGCATTCTTCCTCCCTTCTGGGATACCTATAACTCATATGTTTGAATGCTTCATAAAATTCTATAATTCTGTCAGTGAACATTCTGCTTCCTCTCTCTTTTTTTCTGCCTCTTTAACTATCT
>CAUYON010147185.1:0-11396 GCA_963573935.1 Arctocebus calabarensis | reverse complement strand
CTAACAAATCGCTTAACTGTTTTGTGCCTCAGTTTCCCTGCTAAAGAGAGGTGATGATGATGGTCCTCCCATGATTAGGATGTTAATTATCCCACTGACACTCATGCTGAAATGTGATCTCCATGGTGGTGGTGCTGGAGGTGGGGCCTGGTGGGCAGTGTCAAGGTCATAGGGGTAGATCCCTCATATATAGATCAATGCCCTCCCTTGGGAGTTTTGTCTTCATGGGACTGGCAAAGTTACCAGACTTGGAATAAAAGTAAATTTCAGCTTCCTAGACTCTGTTGCTTCCTCTCACTATGTGATCTCTTTGGCTCACATTTTCCACTCCTCCAGCACATGGCCTCACCAGAAGATGACAAGAAGATGGCCTTGAACTTGCTGGCCTGAAGATTCATGAGCTCAGTAAATGTCTTTCATCATGAATTACCCAGCCTTGGGTATTCTGTTACAGCAACACAAAACAGACAAAGGTAGGCCCCTACCTCACAGGCTTATTAAGACAAATGAGTATGTGTAAGATGATTAGAATAATACCTGGCACAAAGTAAGTCTACTTAGAAAGTTTTTGATTGAAAATCAAATAAATAAAAAAGGGGGATGATGAAAAAGATTAAGGGAGAGGTGAGAAAGTAAGGAGAATGGAGGCAGTGTGCTTAGAGGGGTGGGGGGATGAAACTGAGGACCTGAAGGTCCTCAGTGGTGCAAGACTATGTTGGGAGAAGTAGGTAGGTTTTGCTTAGTTCTAAATCAAGTGTGGCTAAGTTACTTTGAGATTTCTGAAGAAAGCCCAGGCTAAGCCATTAGGAGAAGGATCAGCAAGCTATTGGGACACCCATCGGCCCTCAGTAGTTAGAAGTCCAAGGTTCATATAGTAACAGAGCACCCGAGAAGGGCCCCAAGATATCAGAAACTTAACAAATTCCCTACAAGGATCAAAAAACACAGGATGTATCCTCCTCACCACTGGGAGGAAATAATAGTCAAAATAAAAGAAAGCAAAAAGTTCAAATGACCATCCTAAAAACACTTCATTTTTTCTTTTATGAGATAAATGTACTTAAAATCTTTTATCTTGATAACTAGAGGTATTTTTCTTATTTTTAAAAAAATTTGCAAAAAAAAAAAATAAATCTACAAGAACTATTATAATTCTAGTAGGCTAAATTTTCAGCTATCTCTCGATCTAATAATCTTCTTAACCAAAAATTACATTCAGCTGAAGAAATAAATGAAATCACATACCCATTTCTATGCAAAAAGCTTTTGAGTACAATTTCATCATTGCAAAATGTAAGGACAGGCTATATAAATGCATAATTTTCAACATCATCTTAATTCTATGAGCTACTGAATAAGCCTAGGAAAGGAGAAAGTCCTGATTTATCCTGGAAAATCATGATCACTCAGGGTTAAGAGGAAAGCTGAGACTCCGCCTCTGACGTCACACACCTTACCGGCTCCCCTAAGTGCTACCACCCCAAATCCACATGCAGCAGGGGTACAGAGATGGGGTACAGAGATGGGCTGCTCTCTTCAGCCAAAAGCATATACCAAAACTAAAGGTGAGTTAGCAGCACAATTCAAGTATTGGTGATACAGGGAAAGAGAAATATCTGTCTCTCACCGATCCTATGTTCACACTGAGAACGCAATAACAAAGACAGATTAATAAGAGAAAAGCATATAATTTATTTAATATAAGCTTTATATGATACAGGAACCTTTGACAGGAAAGAAGATCCAAAGAAACATGTAAACCTGTGTATTTTTAGTGCTGGGTTTGATGAAGAAGTGGATAGCAACGGAGAAGCACAACTGAACAAAAAGGTATTACCTACTGGTAGCCAACCAGGGGGGTGTAGCAAGGCCTGTTTGTTCAGATTCTTCTCTGCCTCCCCAGTGTCTTCAGAGATAAGGGTGATCCTTTCCTATCAGTACAGGGAGGGCACCCCTTCAATGTGGGTCATGCGACCAGCTGGGGGGAGGGGCGAGAAGTCAGAGAGTGACCTTCCTGCTCCTGTTTTCTCAAATTCTTTCAGCTTAAAACATTTGGGGGTTATATGTTTGATCCCCATCGATGATAAAAGTTCATCAATTCAAACTCTACTAGTTCAAAATGTATAATAGTAAATGTTTAATTTTCACACATTAAAAATTCTTTATCCTGAAAAATTTCAGTAAGAATTACAAAACAATGTCTAAAATCCATTTACTTCATAATAAGTACGTAATACTCCAAGAATTTTTTTTAACTTATAAATCCAAAAACTCTCGATGAGCCTTGGCACCTATAGTTCAGCGGCTAGGGTGCCAGCCACATACACTGACGCTAGAGAGTTCGAACCCAGCCTGGGCCTGCCAACAATGACAATTACAACCAAAAAATAGCTGGGCGTTGTGGTGGGCACCTGTAGTCCCAGCTACTAGGGAGGCTGAGGTAAGAGAATCACTTAAGCCCAAGAGTTGGAGGTTGCTGTGAGCTGTGACACCACGACACTCTACCCAGGGCGACATAGTGAGACTCTGTCTCAAAAAAAAAAAAAAAATTCTCAATGAAAATTAGGTAACTCTACAGATGACCCTAGAACACAGGTTTAAACTGTGCCAGTCTGCCTATACATGGATTTTTTTTTTCAATAAAAGTTACACCCAGGCTCAGCGTCTGTAGCTCAGTGAGTAGGACACCAGCCACATACACTGAGGCTGGCGGGTTCGAGCCCGGCCCAGGCCTGCTAAACAATAATGACAGCGGCAACCAAAAAATAGCCAGGCATTGTGGCGGGCACCTGCCATCCCAGCTACTCAGAAGGCTGAGACAGGAGAATCTACTATACCCAAGAGTTTGAGGTTATTGTGAGCTGTGATACCACAGCACTCTACTGAAGGTGACATAGTGAGATTCTGTCTCGATAAAAATAAAAGGTACACCCAATGTGCCTGCCCTCCTGCCTCCCCTTTTCCCGCCTCCTCTTATGGCTCTGTCACCCCTGAGACAACAAGACCAACCAACTCCTCCTCTTCCTCTGCCAACTCAACATGAAGATAATGAGGATGAAGACCTTTATTGTGATGAAATTCCACTTAATGAATAGTAAATGTTTTATGTTCCTTATAAACTTCTTTTTTTTTTTGCAGTTTTTGGCTGGGGGTGGGTTTGAACCCGCCACCTCTGGCATATGGGGCTGGCGCCCTACTCCTTTGAGCCACAGGCACCGCCCTGTTCCTTATAAACTTAATAACATTTTCTTTTCTCTAGCCTACTTGATTATAACACTACAGTATATAATAAGTATAACATACAAAATATATGTCTTGATCTATTTATGTTATCAGTAAGGCTTCAGGTCTACAATAGGGTACTAGTACTTAAGTTTTGGGGGAGTGAAAAGTTACACACAAAATATTTCACTGAGGGTAAGAGGATGAATCTCCAATCCCCATGTTGTTCCAGGACAACTGTACTTTCTTTCTTCACAAATTCTCCTACTTTCCATTAGGTTAAACTACCTCTGCCTCGATTATTTTGAACAAACAAAATTTTAATATTCCTGGGTAATTACATACATAGTTTATAAACTTTTAAGAAATGCAGTAACTAGGCAATAAAATATATTCTCTTTAAAGATATAACATTTGACCAAGTAGTTTCTAAAATATAACACAAAAATAAAAAGTGTTTTATTGATACTGGTGGACTAACGTAGTACTAATCCTGATGTGTTATTGTAAAAATAAACCTAAAGAAGTAAGATAATGACCGAAATCCCATGCGTTGGGGGTCCTACTGCAGCCACACACAAACCATTTTCCCCTCCTCTTCCCCCTCTCCTCCTAAGACAAAGACACTGAAGGATCTTTGTACTGCTCAGGCAGGTCACCCTCCCCTTTCTGAGCATCTCCTATTTCTGGGCACCCCCCTTTACACCTTTTGCCATGGATTGAACATTCTGACTATCTGAACACTATGTAAATAGAGGCTCCAATTAAACATTGCGTAGTAAATCCTCAATAACTAATAAATACACGTTGCCTCAGTGAGTAGATAAATAAATGAAAGTTTTCCATATATATTCCAATACTTAGTTTTCCAGCCAGGCGCAGTGGCTCCTGCCTGTAATCCTATCATTCTGGGAGGCCAAGGTAGGTGGGTCTCTTGAGGTCAGGAGTTAGAGACCAGCCTAAGCAAATTATCTCAAAAAAAAAAAAAAAAAAAAAAAGGTTTCTTAATACATAAAAATTATAATCAAAAGCATCAGTATAATTTACACATAAAAGATTAAAAACAATTATAACAGAGATGGCCTGAGTAAAAAAGAATACTGTCCTCCCTCCATTTTTCATTTTTTGTGAAGATTTTTTGAAATTTATGAAAAAACATAAATATTTGTAAGCTATAATGCCTAATGCCTCAGGAATCAAGAAAGGAATTACAGGGGCAGTGGCCTTTGCTAAGATGACAAACCAACATCCTTGGGCCCATATTCATATTAAAGCTGGTAAGATTTCACATTCCTCAGCATACAATGGACCTTTCATCAATACTGGAAAATGCCACTGTGACAATATTTGCAAAGAATGGATGGAATTCTCAGTGCTGCAAGCACTCAGAGAATAATTTAAAAGAACAATGAATGAATGAATGGTTAGAAACATTTCTTGAGTGCAGACATATTTATATGTCAAAAGAAAAGATGTAAATCTAACATTTTTCTCCAGAGTAACAGGAAAAACAGATGAAGTTTAACTATGAGCATCTTTTCCCAAATGATTTCCTATCAAAACTATTATAATTGCCAGCCCAGCATGGTAGCTTACACCTGTAATCCTAGCACTCTGGGAGGCCAAGGCAGGCAGATTGCCCGAGATCAGGAGTTCGAGACCAGCCTCAGCAAGAGTGAGGCCTCATCTCTACTAAAAAGAAAAAAACTAGCTGAGGGTTGTGGTGAGTGCCTATAGTCCCAGCTACTCAGGAGGCTGAGGCAAGAGGATTGCTCAAACCCAGGAGATTGAGGTTGCTGTGAGCTATGACACTATGGCACTCTACCCAGGATGACAGAGTGAGACTCTATTTCCAAAAAAAAAAAAACTCTTCTTGGTCAACTAATGATTTTAAGTCATACCTGACTTTTAAATATTATTTGCTTGCATGTTTGTTCATACAATTTTGTTCCACCCTAGCCCCCAAAATAGGATTGAACATGAGTCCAAGGAAGTGTATACTATAATAAGATAAATAAATTTAAAATAAGGAAAATGAGACAAAAGAAAATTAAAACTTAAAAGATAAGATGAAGCTAGGTAAGGTAAATGCTCAAAAATAATGACATTATGTCCTATATTCTAAACAATCAATTCCAACCCAAAAACACAAGCTAAATATGCAACATACAAAAGGTAAAACAACAATTTGTTCAAAAGATATAGTCCTGGCGTTGATAGTAAAAAGGAAACTTTTCTAATCAGTTCTTATGTTATTTAACAATACATAGTCGGCATTTTTTTTTTTTTTTGAGACAGAATCTCACTGTATTGCCCTTGGTAGAATGCCATGGCATCATAGCTCACAGCGACCTCAAACTCTTGGGTTCAAAGTGATTATCTTGCCTCAGTCTCCCTAGCAGCTGAAACTACAGGCGCCCTCTACAGCTCCCAGCTATTTTTTTTTTTTTTTAGAAACTGGGTTTTGCTCTTGGTCAGGATAGTCTGGAATCCTGAGCTCAAGCAATCCACCTACCTCGGCCTCCCAGACTGCTAGGATTATAGGTTTGAGACACCACACTTCGCCTCAGCATTTATTTTTTTTTTAATTCTTAAACACAGAAGATTTCTATAGACCTGAGTCTTATAAAAATCATCATATATGACAAAAGATTTATGGTAAAAGCAATACTGTAATGTCAAGTCCACATAGATTATTTTCTAAGTACATATGCAATTTTTTGTGAACTAAATATATTTCTCAGTGAGAAGATAGATGCTATTACACTAAACAGAAAAAGAAAGGAGAAAAGTGTTCTGATAAACAAACCTTATGAAGATGTAATAGCCAAAATATTTTCTCCACAGAGGTCTTGCACATCCTTTTTAGATTTACCCCATACACATTCCTACTGTTTTGCTGCTTTTAAAAACTAAATCTCTTGGAAAAAATAGTTTAATTATTCACAGTTTTTTGCATATCAATCTTTTATCTAGCAGCCTTGCTAAAGGCTATAATTGGTTTTAATAATTTTTCTTTGTCTTGCGTTTGAAACTTCTACCTACCATTTGATTTTCTTTATGAAGTCAAAAAGAAAAGTTTCTTCACATTCTCTATTAACCAGAAATCTCCTAAATTCTTAAATTCCAATACACAACTTCTAATTCTTCTCATTTTCTCACTCTCATCCTTCTCATACTTCCGTCCTGTTACTCCATTCTTCTTCCAACCATTACCCATGCAGACTCCACTGCCTTCTATAATGCCAGTAATGCCTCATATCACTCTACTGCTCCCATACCAGGGCCCTTCTCCCTGTGTCTTTTTATCACATCTACCACATAAGGGCTCACATATGGATTCATTTCCTCTGCACCTAGAACTTGGAATAGTACCTGAGAAAATCATAATTAGTACTACTACAGACTTTGAGATCTCATCCCAAATGTACCTTCAATGCAACCCTATTATATATTGCTTACCCAACTTTCCCCTTCCCTTTCTCTTAGTCACTATTCCAAACTTTCACCACTTTCACTTCCACTTTGGCACATAAATCTCATTTTACTGATACCCCTAGGTTTGCAATTTATGCCCTTGTAGAACTACACTACTTGTAGGTCCCTAAATATGACTTGATTTTCTTTGCACATGCTGTTCCCTCTGACTGGAACACCTGCTTTTAATTTGTCCAATCAGAAAACTTTTACTTATCCTTCGAATCTCAGTCACTCCAGATCCCTTCTCCTATGATTCCACTACACTCTGTACCTCCCTTTTACCTTTACAACCCAATTCAAATCTCTTATATAAAATACACTTCAATTATAGAACAGAAATATTTAGCTAAAAGGATAACTAAACAGTTCTACATTTGATAATTCCAAATTGATAATGAACTTAACAAATTTAAACTATATACTAAACAGTACAGATGACACCATGCTAAATGTCATTCTAGTTCAACAATCAATCTGAATGATGATCAAAACCTAAATAAACACTGACAAAACATTTATCACAAATATCTTCAGAACATGAAAGTAGCCAGATACAGTGGCTCCCATTTGTAATCCTTGCCCTTTGGGAGGCTAAGGCAGAAGGACTGCTTAAAGATAGGTGTTCAAGACCATAGCAAGATCCTATCTCCACAAAAAATAAGAAAAATTAGCCAGGCATGGTGCCAAATACCTACAGTCCCAGCTACTTGGAAGGCTGAGGCAGGAGATCACTTGAGCCCAGGAGGTCATGACTGCAGTGAGGTAGGTCGACACCACTGCCCTGTAGCCTGGGTGACAAAAGTGAAAATCTCAAAAAACAAAAAAGAAAGAAAAGCTTACCAACAATGAAACCTAATTGTCACTGCCCCTTCAAGAAGAAGTATACTTTTGAATGAGCATTAAACTACAGAGCAATATAATAGTAAATGAAAAAGTATGTCTCAAAAATCACATACAAGATATACCCTTTTTCTAAGTTAAAACTAGCTAAAATAGGCAGTGCCCATAGTGGGTAGGCACCGGCCCCATACACGGAGGCTAGCAGGTTTGAACCTGGCCTGGGTTAAAGCAACAATGACAACTACAATAAAAAAAATAGCCAGGCGTTGTGGTGGGCACCTGCAGTCCCAGCTACTTGAGGAGCAGAGGCAAGAGAATCACTTAAGCCCAAGAGTTTGAGGTTGCTATGAGCTGTGACACCATGGCACTCTACCAAGGGTGACATGAGACTCTGTCTCAAAAAAAAAAACTAGCTAAAATAAAAGTACATACACCCTAGGAGAATATAAGGAACTAAACACCAAGTTCAGGATGATAGTTAAATGGAGATAGGCCAAGGGATGGATTAGGCAAGAAAACTAATGGTGCAGTTAGTTTATTAACTTAGCTTCTGTTTTGGTTGGTGGGATCTCACATTATTATTACATTATTTTTAAACAGATAGACAGAGGGTTGGGTAGATAAAGAGAGGAAAGGAATGGAGGGAGGGAAGGAAAGAAAGATTAGAGGGAGGAAGAAAGATAGATTTAAAAAGAACACAGATAGGCTCGCTGCGTGTGGCTCAACAGGCTAAGGCGCCAGCCACATACACCTGAGCTGGCGGGTTCGAATCCAGCCCGGGCCGCCAAACAACAATGGTGGCTGCAACCAAAAAAATGGCCAGACATTGTGGTGAGTGCCTGTAGTACCAGCTACTTGGGAGGCTGAGGCAAGAGATGTGATGCCACAGCACTCTATCCACGGTGACAGCTTGAGGCTCTGTCTCAAAAAAAAAAAAAGAACACAGATAAAAGTGGACCAAGCATGGACTAATACGAAGACATGTTATGACCCAAAGATTATAGAATTTAAAACAAGGTGGCATGAAATGACATGACATGAATGAAATGAAATGAAAACAAAAACTGCTCACAGCATTCAGGCTAATACCCAACCTATAATCTCTGGGTCAAACTCAAAAGTCACTCATCCAGATCATGTTTTTTTTCTTCTTCTTCTTTTAATTCCCTGATACTTGGAATTGTACTTCAAAAGGCAACATGTTCTCCCATAAACAGGAGGCCTTCTACCATAACCAATGGACGTGCTGCTCTGAAAGTGGAGAGGGGAATAGTATAAATGGAAATCTTGCTGATTCCCCTGCTTTCTCTGGAATAGGGATGACAATTCCCACAAGCCTTTGATGGGCAACTGGTGATTCTTCATTCATTCAATATGTACCAAGTGCCAAGTACATGTCAAATGTCATGATGTCATAAGAATCACTGAGATTCTTCAGACTTATCATTTGGACAGTCTTAAAAAAATACCTAAGTCCAGTCTACCTCCTTCCAGAAAGCCCCAAAGTCAACATATTCCTCAACTTCAAGAATCAAAATACCATTTACTTACACAGACAAATACCAGAGCAGCTTCCTGATAAAGTAAGGTTATAAAGACTCCCAAAGATTAAAAGATATCAAATCTCTATTATGAAAATTGGGGGGGAAATTGCTTCTTGAACAGGTAAGATTCCTTGAGTATGTTGATCTTTTACCTGCTATCTCCAAAAGTAGGTTTATATGATCACCTTCTGCCAGTTTCACAAATCCAACTTGATTTCCAAAAGTGCCAATCCCTTGAAAGGGCAAAATCAGATGTTTTCCTTGAAGGATTTCTTCTATGAATGGTTTTAATTCCAAAAGAGCATCAATACCACTAGTAAAAGACAATAAATTTTTCAGTAACATAGTAAGCAATACACAAAATTAAATAAGAAACAAAGTACTCAGCTTTAGAAAGATAAATTAATTTTTATATTTATAGTAATTATTTTAAAGCTCACAATACCTTCTATATCTAACCTATCTGAATAAAACTAATGTCAATTTTTAACAAAAACTATGGAGAAGTAAATGAAGTCTTTACCTAATTATAACTGCTATAAGGAAATGAAAGTAGATACTATTTTATAGTTCACAAAAAAATTAATCAAGGAAGTATTGCATGGACAATTAAAAAAATTACTCATAACATATCCCAAAAAACATAGCACTTATAAGACCTAATATTAATGTTATAAAAAGTTCTAGATTCTTGATAAAAGTACTAACACTTACCTATATGGAATTTACTATTTATGAGGTACCAAAACTTAATATAGATTATCTTTTAAAATATAATATACTCTATAATAAGATAATTTACTGTACTTGGATTCTAATAAAATACAAGTATAATTATATACATTATATACTCCAACTGTTAGTGTGTAAGTTTGTGATGGCTGTTTCAACCCATGTGACTATAGGGCTACTGGGTATTTAAAATGTTTTATTTTTATTTATAAAAACAAATTCTTATCATATTATTAAATAGATGTTATCATATTTTGAATATTTGGAATTTAGGATCTGTTACTTTCAACTTGAAGAGAATTTTAGTATAGGTACTCGATTATAAGAAAATAAATAAAATCTCGCTAGAGGGCAGCAGTTACTCAAAAAAGAAATGAGCACATTCTTAAAGTATGGAGACGGCTTTAAAACACTCTTCCAGTGAAGTTCCATTAATGTAAATTATCTTGGTCTATGATGTGTTCATTAAATATTTGATAAAAAAAAAAAAAGTATTTTTCTAAATATTCCATATTTTTAATTAGTGACTGGTTTTCTGATGACGTTCATATTGTTTTATTCCTCTGTCATAACATCATGTACAATGATTTAGAATGGCCATGTAAATGTCAACATTTCTCACTGCACCTCCAAATCCAAATTCTAAATCCAGTCTTACCTACCCCATGTTGATGTTCATTCAAAAAGACACAGTGAACACATGCCTACTTCAATATTGTCCTTTCACCGTGCACTGTGAGTTAAATCATGTGATAATAGCCACTTCTGGCTTATATACTTCATAAATTGGGGGAATTCAAGATTCTTCTTTTAACAAAACTATATGCTAAAGCAGGCCTCAAGAAAGCTCCAGATTTTTCAGAGATAGTGAATTCTACATCATATTTTTAAAGAAATATAAATGATCTAAACTCAGTCCAATTTTTCAGTTTTCTTCACCTTATAAATAAATAAATTTGTCCCAGTGAAAAGCTATTTATTCACAGAGTGAGAATGGATCTCAATATCTATTAGGAAGCATCAATGACTTTCAAATTCTTTTAAGTAGAAAATCTTCTCAAGAGTGATTTATGGAAAGACTTCTATATGATAAAATAAGTAAAAGTATATGCAAGTTAGAAACAGAATTCTGAAACTAGAGTTCAAATCCAAAGGCTATATTTCAAATTAACTCAAGATAGGCACCTTGCCAAATCAGCAGCTGAATTTAGTCAAGTATATCTGTTTCTATTCCTTTCTTCTACACTGTGAAGACACAAAGGACCTTAGGCAACATGAGAAATTCATGACTTTAAAAAAATGTCTCTGGGCTTGGCGCCTGTGGCTTAACAGGCTAAGGCGCCAGCCACGTACACCTGAGCTGGAGGGTTCAAATCCAGCCCCGGCCGGCCAAACAACAATGACGGCTGCAACCAAAAAATGGCCTGGCATTGTGGCGGGCACCTGTAGTCCCAGCTACTTGGAAGGCGGAGGCAGGAGACTCGCTTGAGCCCAGGAATTGGAGGTTGCTGTGAGCTGTGATGCCACAGCACTCTATCCAGGGTGACAGCTTGAGGCTCTGTCTCAAAAAAAAAAAAA
>CAUYON010147184.1:0-14811 GCA_963573935.1 Arctocebus calabarensis | reverse complement strand
TTTCTTTCTTTCTTTCTTTCTTTCTTTCTTTCTTTCCTTCCTTCCTTCCTTCCTTCCTTCCTTCCTTCCTTCCTTCCTTCCTTCCTTCCTTCCTTCCTTCCTTCCTTCCTTCCTTCCTTCCTTCCTTCCTTCCTTCCTTCCCTGCCTTCCTGCCTTTGACTGAGTCTCACTTTATCACCCTTGGTAGACTGTTGTTGCATCATAACTCACAGCAACTTCCAACTCCGGGGCTTAGGTGATTCTCTTGCCTCAGCCTCCTGAGTACAGGGACTACAGGCACCTGCCATAATGCCTGGCTATTTTTTGTTGCAGTTTGGCTGGGGCTGGGTTCAAACCCGCCACCCTCAATATATGGGCCTGGAGCCCTACCCACTGAGCCACAGGCACCACCCTTTGTCTGCTTTCATCAACAGTGTGTCTTTAGCTTCTGGTACCTAGTAGGAATTCAATAACTATCTGTTAAATACACTAATGAACGTGACCCAATTTAAGAACCAAGTTCGGATTAACATTTCACTTTTGTTTTTGTTTTTGGTTTTTTTTTGTTTTTTTTTTTTTGAGACAGAGCCTCAAGCTGTCACCCTGGATACAGTGCTATGGCCTCACAGCTCACAGTAACCTCCAATTCCTGGGCTCAAGCAAGGCTCCTGCCTCTGCCTCCCAAGTAGCTGGGACTACAGGCGCCCACCACAACGCCCGGCCATTTTTTGGTTGCAGCCGTCATTGTTGTTGGGCAGACCCGGGCTGGATTTGAACCCCCAGCTCAGGTGTACATGGCTGGCGCCTTAGGCCATTGAGCCACAGGCGCCAAGCCAACGTTTGACTTTTAATAAAATAGAAACTCCTGTGGCGCCTGTGGCTCAAGGAGTAGGGCATTGGCCCCATATACCAGAGGTGGTGGGTTCAAACCCGGCCCTGGCCAAAAAAAAAACCCAAAACAACAACAACAACAAAAATAAATAAATAAAATAGAAACTCTGAATAGCTATCTCTGCCTTTTGTTGGTAAGGTAAGTGCTAAGCCTGGTAATTTCTTGTTTAGAATGCCCAAGTTCTCAGCCAGGTGCCATGGCTCATGCCTACAATCCTAGTACTCTGAGAGGCCAAGGCAGGAGGATCACTTGAGCTCAGGAATTCAGGAAGTTGAGTAAGAGTAAGACCCCATCTCTACTAAAAACAGAAAAATTAGCTGCGCATGGTGTTTCATGCCTTTAGTCCCAACTACTTGGGAAGCCGAAGCAGGAGGATTGCTTGAGGCCAGGAGTTTGAGATTGCTGTGAGCTAGGCTGATGCCAAGGCCTTGGGAAACAGAGTGAGACTCTGTTTTAGTGTTTTTGTTTGTTTGTTTGAGACAGAGCCTCAAGCTGTCACCCTGGACAGAGTGCCATGGCATGACAGCTCACAGCAAGCTCCAATTCCTGGGCTCAAGCGAATCTCTTGCCTCTGCCTTCCAAGTAGCTGGGACTACAGGCGCCCGCCACAACGCCCGGCCATTTTTTGGTTGCAGCCGTCATTGTTGTTTGGCGACCTGATTCACACCCGCCGGGTCAGGTGTACGTGGCTGGTGCCTTAGCCTGTTGAGCCACAGGCGCCAAGCCGTGTTTGTTTCTTTGTTTACAAAAGACAAACACCAAACAAACAAAAACTTCCACATTCTTCAAGTGATCCAAGTTGGCTGGCACCCCAATATAATTTATATTAAGTGTAATGTTCACTACTTGGCTAAAAGCTGGCTTCTGGCCGGCGCAGTGGCTTATGCCTATATTCCAAGCCAAGGATTGGGAGGCCTCGGGGAGGCTGAGGTGGGTGGATTGCCTGAGCTCACAGATTTGAGACCAGCCTGAGCCAGAGCGAGACCCTGTCTCTAAATAGCTGGGTGTTGTGGTGGGCACCTGTAGTCCTAGCTACTTGGGAGGCTGAGGCAAGAGAATCTCTTGAGCCCAAGAGTTTGAGGTTACTGTGAGCTGTGACACCACAGCACTTTACTGAGGGCAACAAAGTGAGACTCTGTCTTAAAAAAATAAATAAATAAAATAAAAGTTAGCTTTTCAACTAAAGATAGATTATGGGTAGTGTGATTTTTAAAAGAAGCAACAGATTCTCACACCATTCCAAGATCCCTTACATACAGACTAGTGTGAACGTGCAGATGCTGGATAAAAACTGCTACCCAGGGCGGCGCCTGTGGCTCATCAGGTAGGGGCGGGTTCAGGCCCCGCCTCGGCAGATAGCCAGGCGTTGTGGCAGGGGCCTGTAGTCCCAGCTACTCGGGAGATCGATGCAGGAGAATCGCCTGAGCCCAGGAGTTGGAGGTTGCTATGAGCTATGAGACAGAAAAGGAAGGAAAGAAAGGAAGGTATAGGAAGAAAGAAAATGTATGTGCACAATACATTATCTCTGTATGCAAATGACATGATCACCTACACCCACAAAAAAAAAAAAAAAAAAACCTGCTACCCAGACCACTTGGATAATCTAATAAGCTTTGCTATGAACAGATTACAATTGACACCTGCTGCTGCTATGTGTATGGGGCTCTATTTGGTTCTTCCAATCAGTCACATCCGCCTTTCATCCATTAGGTCTCTATTCCCCATGGAAGCAAGATAAAAGTTTATAAAAGTTTCCAGAGGAGGCATTATTATTATTTGTGTGTGTGTGTGTGTGGCAGTCTCACAATGTTAGCCTCCGTAGAGTGTTGTGGCATCACAGCTCACAGCATCCTCCAACTGTTGAGCTCAAGCGATTTTCTTGTCTCAGCTTCCCACGTAGCTGGGACTACTGGTGTCCACCACGGTGCCTGCCTATTTTTTTTTTAATTTATTTTATTTATTTTTTTAGAGACAGAGTCTCACTTTGTCACCCTCGATAGAGTGCTGTGGCATCACAGCTTACAGCAATCTCAAACTCTTGGGCTAAAGCAATTCTCTTGCCTCAGCCTCCCAAGTAGCTAGGACTACAGGCACCTGCCACAATGCCCCTCTATTTTTGTTGTTGTTATTGTTGTTTAGCAGGCTCAGGCCATGTTCAAACCCACCAGTCCTAGTGCATGTGGCCGGTGCCCTAATCAATGAGCTATGGGTGCTGAGCCAAAGGCATTATTTTCTTCAGCCAAAAATCTGTAATTTTGGGCGACGCCAGTGGCTCAGTCAGTAAGGCACTGGCCCCATATACTGAGGGTGGCGGGTTCAAACCCAGCCCCTGATGAACTGCAACAAAAAAATAGCCGGGCGCTGTGGCGGGCGCCTGTGGTTCCAGATACTTGGGAGGCTGAGACAAGAGAATTGCCTAAGCCCAGGAGTTGGAGGTTACTGTGAGCTGTGTGATGCCACGTCACTCTATGGAAGGCGATAAAGTGAGCCTCTGTCTCTACAAAAAAAAAAACAAAACTGTAATTTCTCATTGGAATGTCAATAGCAATACTAAACATGGCCAATTTCTTTCTTTCTTTTTTTTTTTTTTTAGAGACAGAGTCTTACTTTATCGTCCTCGGTAGAGTGCTGTGGCATCACACAGCTCACAGCAACCTCCAACTCCTGGTCCAAAGCAATTCTCTTGTCTCAGCCTCCTGAGTAGCTGGGACCACAGGCACCTGCCATAATGCCTGGCCATTTTTTTGGTTGCAATTTGGCCCGGGGCTGGGCTCAAACCTACCACTCTCAGTATATGGGGCCGGTGCCCTATCCACTGAGCCACAGGCACCCCCCAAACATGGCCAATTTCATTTGAAGTTGTATGTACCAAGAACAAATGTCACCACCAGAGATTGTATAATCCTAACTAAGAAGTAAAGTAGGGCAGCGTCTATGGCTCAGTGAGTAGGGCACTGGTCCCATATACCAAGGGTGGCGGGTTTGAAACCGGCCCCAGCCAAACTGCAACAACAAAAAAAATACCTAGGCAAGTTGTGATACCTCAGCACTCTATGGAGAGTGACAAAGTGAGACTCTGTCTCTAAAAAAGAAAAGAAGAAGAAGTAAAGAGAGCCTGTTGCTGTGGCTCACACCTGTAATCCTAGTACTCTGGGAGGCTTAGTTGGGTAGATCGCTTGAGCTCAGGAGTTCAAAACCAACCTGAGCAAGATTAAGATTCTCATCTCTCCTGGAAAAAAAATTAATTAGCCAGGCATTGTGATGCATGCCTACAGTTCTAGCTACTACTCCAGAGGCAGAAGCAAGAGGATCACTTGATCCTAGGAGTCTGAGGTTGCTGTGAGCTGACTGTGTTTCTGACTAGAGTTTTCTCTTTCTCTTACGTACTTATTACCATAGTATAGCTTTCTTTCTTTCTTTTCTTTTTTTTTTTTTTTTTTGAAACAGAGTCTTGTTTTGTCACCCTCAGTAGAGTGCAGTGGCATCATAGCTCACAGCAACCTCAAACTCTTGGGCTTAAGTGATTCTCTTGCCTCAGCCTCCCAAGTAGCCCACCACAACACCGATTATTTTTAGAGACAAACTCGCTCTTGCTCAGGCTGGTCTTGAACCTGTGATCTCAGACAATCCACCTGCCTAGGCCTCCAAAGTGCTGAGATTACAGGCGTGAGCCACGGCACCAGGTCCATATTATAGTTTTCTGTTCTTCAGAAACAGCAGGCTCTTCACTACCTCAGGACCTTTGCACTGGCTGTCTCCTCTCTCTAAAGTCCTCTTCTGGCTGTCTTCCCATGCCTGGCTCCTTCTAGGCCTCAGTTGTCCTGCTGAGGACTTGTCTGAAAGCTCATCTCATCTTACGGCTACTCCCCCTCACACTTACCCTCCCCCCCATTCTCTCCCTGCAGTATAGACCTCTCCCTCTCTACTAGCTCCCTGCCAGTATTTCAACCTGCTCTAGCCTCCTCCGAATGATTTAAAACAAACACACATGCATAAAAGCTAAAACTTCTTCCCTTCCCTCTTCAGTTTGTCTCTCTTTGCTCCTATGAGCTCTATCTCTTAATTTTCCGCTCACAACTAAACTTCTAGAAAGCACTGTCTATTGCAATGGTTTGAATGTTTTTGTGCCCTTCAGAGCTCATGTTGAAACTTTTTTTTTTTTTGAGACAGAGCCTCAAGCTGTCACCCTGGATAGAGTGCCAAAGCATCACAGCTCACAGCAACCTTTAATTTCTGGGCTCAAGAGAGTCTCTTGCCTCTGCCTCCCAAGTAGCTGGGACTACAGGCGCCTGCCACAACGCCCAGCCATTTTTTGGTTGCAGCTGTCATTGTTGTTTGGCGGGCCCGGGCTGGATTCGAACCTGCCAGCTCAGACATACGTGGCTGGCGCCTTAGCCCGTTGAGCCACAGGTGCCAAGCCAGAGTGCCATGGTATTATAACTCACAGCAACCTCCAATTCCTGGGCTCAAGCAAGTCTCTTGCCTCCACCTCCCAAGTAGCTGGGACTGCAGGCGCCCGCCACAATGCCTGACCATTTTTTGGTTGCAGCCATCATTGTTGTTTGGCGGGCCCAGGCTGGATTCGAACCTGCCAGCTCAGGTGGCTGGCGCCTTAGCCTGTTCAGCCACAGGCTCCGAGCCCTCATGTTGAAACTTATTAATTCCAACAGGTAAAAGAAAAAGACAGGAAGTATCAGAATCAGAGAGAGGTGTGAGTGTGAAGCTGGAACCAGAGGTGAGAGTGATGCAACTGCCAGCCAAGGAGTGCTGGCAGCCTCTAGTCTCCAAGCTAGAAAAGGTGAGGAAATGGATTATCCTCCAACAGAGGCTCTCAAGCTGTGGGTCGCAACCCCTTTTTAACAATGACAATACATAGTAGCATTAGGAAGGTTGAGAACCACTGCTCTAGAACATAAGAAAGTGGCCTGTGCGATAAGTGTAATCACTCTTCCATGTGAGACCTTCAACGGCTTGAAGATTTCCTTCATGTTACTTTGGGCTTGAAGATTTCCTTCATGTTACTTTGTGTCTTTTCTAGACGTCCTCAAATTTGTCAGTGTTCTTAAAGTACAGCCCTGCTAGTGTACCTAAGATGTGCTGAGTGCTGAAGCGCCCTGGGAACAGTTATTTACTCCCATGTGGAATCAGACAAACCTGGGATTAATTCCAAGGTTGCTTTAACTTTACCTCATGCAAGTTACTCATTATGGTCTGAATGTTTGTGCCTCCCCATTCATATGTTGAAATCCAAGTGATTAGGTCATGAGCGTGGTGGCTTCACAATGGGGATTAGTGCCCTGACAAAAGGGACACCAGAGAGCTGGCTCACCCCTTCTGCCATGTGATGGCCCTCCATAACCAAGAAGGGGCCCTCACCAGACGCTGAAACTGCTGGCACCTCAATCTTGGACTTCGTTCTCACTCTCCACAACTGCGAGCTATAAGTTTCTGCTGTTTATAAGCAATAAATAAATATAAAAAAGAAAGGAAAGAAAGAAGGAACCTAATCCCCAATAGACAAAGAGATGAGACCTTTGGGATGTGGTTAAGTCATAAGGACTGGAAGGAACTAGCTGGTCCCTTTTTTGCCCTCCTATTCCTTCTGTTTTGTGAGGACCAACAAGAAGGACCTCACCAGACACTGAATAACAGTGCCTTGATGTTGGATTTCCAGCCTCCAGAGCTGTAAGAAATAAATTTCTATTCTTTATAAATTACCCGGTCCCGGGTATTTTGCTATAGCAGCTCCAACAGAATCTACACTCCCTCAGGCTCCACTTATCCGCCCCCATCCACTGCAAGCTGAGTTTATGCCCTGCTCCCCAAATGAAAGTGACCTACTCTCACCAGAGACAGCAACAACCAGGGCTGTGGCTAGCCCATACAATGCTCTTGAACAGACTGGAACAGAAATGTTCCCCTGCTTTAAGACACTTGCTTCCATCTGTCAGAAAATGTTTATCTAAACATACCAATCTTCAATGTTTGCAATGTGCATGGTCCCACTGGTGGTGTGCTACCTGCACGACCTTACATGGAAACTCTACCAGTAGCCTCCTTTCTGCTAGCCTGAGAAATACAGCTCAGCCCTTATCTTCTTTGAACATTCTCATACTCCTCTGTGACCATCTCTCCTTCTTGAAATACATTTTTTTTTTTTTTTTGAGATAAAGTCTCAAGGTGTCTGCCCTGGGTAGAGAGCCATGGCATTTGAGCTCATAGCAACCTCAAATTCTTGGACTCAAGCAATTCTCTTGTCTCAGCCTCCCAAGTAGCTGGGACTACAGGAACCTGCCACAACATCCGGCTATTTTCTTTCTTCTTCTTCTTTTTTTTTTTTTTTGGCCAGGGCTGAGTTTGAACCTACCATCTCTGGTATGTGGGGTCAGCACCCTACTCCTTTGAGCCACAGGCACTGCCCCATCCGGCTATTTTTTAGAGACAGAGGTCTTGCTCTGGCTCAAGCTGGTCTCAAACCGGTGAGCTCAGGCAATCCACCTGCCTCGGCTTCCCAGAGTGCTGGGATTATAGGCGTGAGCCACCATGCCTGGCCTAGGCTGTATAAATTCTTGACCCAATATCATGACAGTTTTGGAGCTTAATTCTAAGAAACTGGCAACTTCCATTTAGTTTCTCTTGGAATGGTTGTTTGTGAGATGCAGGCATAACATCACAGGAAGCAGCTCCAGAGAGGCCCACATGGAGTAGACTGAGGCCTCCAGCCTCAGCTTCAGCTGAGCTGCGAACCAGCAGCCAGCACCGACTTGCCAGCCGTCTGAACGAGCTGTCTGGAAGTGACTCCTCCAGGCCCATTAGGTTGCCTGTGCCACACGGACAGAAAACTTTCCTCTCTGAAATCAGCTCAAACTATAGATTCCAGAGGAAAAGAAATAATTGTGGTACTTTTAAGATCTAAGGTTCAAAGTGGTTTGTTATGCAACAAGCGATACTCAGAAGAGATGAGTTGCTATAATATGCAGCTTTGGAATTAGGCAGCAGAATGAAGCCATAGAGGCCTCCAGGAGTGTTAGTGATAGTTAGGCTAGGAGGCTGGCAGGGAGGATTTAAGAGAGATGAGGGAAATGTTTTCTAAGGAAAGATAAGGAAACTCCAGTTATGTAGGAAAGTTCTCCCAACAGTGTTGCCATTACTTCCTGTAATGCAGAAAATAAGGTGTACTTTATGAATGCTCCTTGTTAAGGAGATTTCTGGGCTGAGTTTCCAAAGTGCTGCCTGACTTCTGGCTGGCTGCCTAGAGGCACCTCTTCCTACCACCATGCATGTACCAGTCATGCTGTCTGAGACCCATCTCCAGGCACGGAATTACATACACACTTATAATCTCTGAGTCCCTGAGGAGTTGGCACTGTCACGACGCTGGCTAAATCTTTGTCTTTCCGGCTGCTCAACCCTCTCGTGAAAAGTGGCACTGCCATCTTAGATAACATGGAGAGGGACTGGCAGAGACTATCTCAAAACTGGAAATCAGATCACTAGTGCTTACCATTTGTGATTCATTTGGCTCTTCTATACAGTAGCTTCTCCTCTCTGCCATGACTGTCATTAAATATCTACACAAAAATGTTTATGCTATATAGAAAAGTGTATAAAGAATAATCAATCCTCCTCTCCACCATAGCCATGAACCTCCATGTGGTGTGTGTCTTTTCCTTGTTTTTCTCTACAGTTTAACTATGTACGTATCTCTAGGGATATATTTAATTATTTAATTTTGCCTGTTTCTTTCTTTCTTTCTTTTTTTTTTTTTTGAGACAGAGTCTGTCACCCTGGGTAGAGTGCTATGAAGTCATAGCTCACAGCAACCTCAAACTCCTGGGTTCAAAGCAATCCTCTTGCCTCAGCCACCATGTTGCTGGGACCACCAAGTAGCTGGGACTACATGCACCCACTATAACACCCAGCTGGTTGTTCTACTTTTAATAGAGATGGGGTGTCACTCTTGCTCAGCCTGGTCTCAAACTCCTGAGCTCAGGCCATCCAACCACCTCGGCCTCCCAGAGTGCTAGGATTACAGGTGCCAGCCGCTGTACCCGCCTGGCCTAATTTTGCTTGTTGCTAAACTTACAGAAACGGTATCATATTGCATACATTCTCCTGCAATTTACTTCAATCACTCAAACTTTTATTCATGAATTTCACTGATCTGGTTTTAATCTAGTCTATGAAGCAAATGACTGCTTTCTGCGTCTATCCTAGCCCCATGTGTTGTACATATCAGGTGGCCAATAAGCACGATAGGATGGTGTGGGCAGGGCACATCCACCAACTAGCCAGGCATCTCATTTTAATGCAGGCATAGTTGTAATATTCAGAAATGAAAGCTTCCAAATGAGATGAAACTTTTGAGCCATGGCTAAAAATGAATCATTTGGTATAAATCCTTGCAAATGTACGTATACCTACTCGAGTACATGACTTCATTATTTAACTTGGCAAATGCATTTTGTTATATGAATGCAAAAAGAACTGATAGTGCTTCACTAGTCCTTCTTTCTCATCATCTCTGCATGCAAGTTTGCATTAGTGTAAATAATTGAGAGCAAATCATGGGTGAGGGAGTGGAGAGAATGCATTGCCCCACGTGCTTCCTTTATGTATTCCTTTTTTTTTTTTTTTTTGAGACAGAGCCTCAAGCTGTGTAGAGTACTGTGGCATCACAGCTCACAGCAACCACTAACTCCTGGGCTCAAGAAATACTCCTGCCTTCGCCTCCCAAGTAGCTGGGACTATAGGTGCCTGCCACAATGCCAGGCTATTTTTTGGTTGTAGCCGTCATTGTTGTTTGCGAGCCCAGGCTGGATTCAAACCCGCCAGCTCAGGTGTACATGGCTGGCGCCTTAGCCTGTTGAGCCACAGGCACCGAGCCTATATATTCCTTAAGTAAATATCGTAAGTAACAGATTGATATTTCAATCAATATAGAGAAGAAAACAAACAAAAAAATAACAGTTAATCCTCTGAGGATTAAACTAATAGTGTTATTGGAATTTCTTTCTTTAGTAGGTCCTTGTGATATAGGATTCCCCTGCTCAGGGATGGACAGGGACCCCCCCTATTCTCTAGGCCCAGGTGAGCTCAGAAATCTGACCCCCATTTCCAGGTACAAACAGGCTACCTTTTCCAGGTCACACCCTCTGGGCTCTAGCAAGGTCAAGAACAAAGCAACCAGAGTCATTTTGGGGTAGTTCCACCTTGAGTAGGGAGCACACACCCTGATCCCTTCTCCGAGACACAAAACTGTAAGGACCTGATAACCTTACCCTAGTAGAGGAGGGATTACATTCATTCATTTATGAATGCATCATTAACTTTGAAAAGATTTTTTTTTTTCACCTACCAAGACCTGGCCAAAATGTAATATAGAGCCCCTAAGAAAAGAGCCCAAGAGAGATTTTCCGACTTGGGTCTTCCCTTTTGCTGGAAGTTCTGGTGCTTTTTACTCCTTCTGTATTCCTTTCTGTCTAATAAAAATCCTGTCTTACCACTGATGTGAGGTCCATGAGTTTATTCTCCGAATCCCTGAGACCAAGGACCTACAGAGGAATAAATTTCGGTATCACTTGGTCTTGAACCTATGGACCACAGATTACTGATAAGATTCCTTTATTAGACAGAAAGAAATATGGAAGTAGTAAAAAAGCACCAGAATGGGCGGTGCCTGTGGCTCATCAAGTAGGGCGCTGGCTCCATATACTGAATGTGGCGGGTTCAAACCCGGCCTCCACCGAACTGCAAAAGAGAAAAATAGCCGGGTGTCGTGGTGGGTGCCTGTAGTCCCAGCTACTTGGGAGGCTGAGGCAAGAGGATTGCCTAAGCCCAGGAGTTGGAGGTTCCTGTGAGCTGTGTGAGGACAGGGCACTCTACCAAGGGAAATAAAGTGAGACTCTGTCCCTACAAAAAAAAAAAAAAAAAGCACCAGAACCTCTGGCAAGGGGCAAGACCTATATTGGAAGTCTCCCTGGGTCCTTGGTCTAGGGGGTATCTATTGTCTGGAGAATTACATTTTGGCTAGGATTTGGTAGTGAAAAGATATCCTTTCAGAGTTGAATGCAGTCCCTCCTCTGGGGCAAGGTTATTGCAGTTTTTGTCTCAGGGAAGGGATTAGGGTGTGTGCTCCCTTACACAAGGTAGGACCACCCAAAAAACCTTTCAGGCTGCTTGGTTCCAGATCTTTTGTTAGAGCCCGGAGGGTGTGGCCAGGAAAAGGCAGCTGGTTTGTGCTTGGAAATGGGGGTCTGATTTCTGAGCTCACCTGGGCCGAAAGAATGGGGGAGTCCTGTCCAGTCCTGAGTGGAGGAATCCTGTATCAATAGGGCTATTTTCTTTTTTTTTTTTTTTGAGACAGTCTCACTTTGTCACCCTCAATAGAGTGGCATCACAGCTCACAGCAACCTCACACTCTTGGGCTCAACCGATTCTCTTGCCTCAGTCTCCCAAGTAGCTGGGGTTACAGGCATCCCACAATGCCCCACTATTTTTAGAGATGAGGTCTTGCCCTGGCTCAGCTGGTTTTACCAATCCACCCGCCTCAGCCTCCCAGAGGCTGCTATGATGACATGGCTCTCAACCCAGGGTGACAAAGTGAGACTCTTAAAAAAAAAAAACATTCTGATGCCTGCAACCCACCCTGGGAGATGCTGATGTAATTGGGTCTGGGGTGATGCCTGAGCAGGGGGACTTTTTTTCCCAAAACTCCAGTGACTCTAATATGCAGTAGAGTTTGAGAACCACTGGCTTAAACTACTTTTCCTACTCAGACAGTGTCTAGTACTGTGCCTGGTGGAGATTGACAGAATGATTACATAACGTCCCATTTGTCAAGAAAGCAGCACAGTCTCCGAATCGTAAACACAAGCCACAAATTGGCAGCGCCTGTGGCTCAGTGGGTATACTGAGGATGATGGGTTCAAACCCAGCCCCGGCCAAACTGAAACAAAAAAATAGCTGGGCATTCTGGCGGGCGCCTGTAGTCCCAGCTACTTGGGAGGCTGAGGCAAGAGAATCGCCTAAGCTCAGGAGTTGGAGATTGCTGTGAGCTGTGTGACGCCATGGCACTCCACTGAGGGCGATAAAGTGAGACTCTGTCTCTACAAAAACAAAACAAAACACAAGCCACAAAAAGGGAAAAGTCAGGCCCTGGCAAAGCCAGTGAGAAGGCAGGTCCTGCCGCCTAAGTGGGTGTGGGTGATGACCTCCACGTGCTAGTTTCTATGTTGACTCTAACCAGTAAAGGTGTCATCCCCGAAGTGCGGGTACTGTCCAGTCAAGTTGCCAAGGCCTCAGCAGATCCAAGTTCACTAAGACGTTCAGAGGTGCCAGGCCGTGTCTTGTTCATATAAGGGAGGCAAAGGCTGAACGGCAGGTGTGGGCACTTAGAGCTCTGACCCAAGTCTGGAGGACTTCAGAGTCAACCCAGGAACCTTTCGGCTCCAAATTGCAGTGTGGCAGCTCTTCCGCGCAGGGAGAAGACAGCGTGAAGTGGACTGGACGCTACGCGAGCTGGGTCAGGCTTGCTCCGCACAGCGAGGGTGGAGGGCAGCCCGCGGCTCCCGGGGCGCTAGTCGCTGCGAAGTGACCCGGGCCTGCACGCGGCGCGGCCGGAGCTGGGTCCCGGGGCGCCCAGAGCCAGGGTGTGTGGACTACACTTCCCGGCATGCCTCGGGCAGGGGCGGGGTGGAGCCGGAGCGAGCCGGGAGGCTGGCCAGGGCCAGGCGTGCGCGGTGGGTCCTGGGAGTGGCGGAGCGGGTCCTCCCGGGCTGTCAGCTGTGGCCTGGGGCGCCCGGGCCGGGGTGGCCCCGACCATTGGCCGAGACGTGAGCGGGGCGGGGCCGCCGCCAGCCGCTGCGGGCCAAGCTGAGCAGGCGGTGGTAGGCAGCCGGCCAGGGAGGCACGACCCGGGCTGCTGCATTCGGCCTGGCCATGGCAACGGCGCCCCTGAAAGTGTGCATCGTCGGCTCGGGGAACTGGTGAGCAGCGGCGGGCGCGGCGTGGGCTCCGCCTCCAGGAAGCCCCTCTCCCGGCGGGGCGAGAGCTGCGCGCCCCGGCCACAGCATGGGCACCGGGCACCACGCGCAGGGAGACGGGGCAGGCGACCTTGCGGTCAGGCTGGGCACCGCGCAGCCAGGGAGCCTGCACCACGGCACTCCCCGGAGGCGCTGAGCTCCCACGCTCATCGGGGACGGCGCGCCTGCCGGCACCTGTCTGCGCCCTGGTTACCGCGCGGCAGGCGCACGGAGGCCACCTGCCAGTCACGCCCCGGGTATTTTTGCATAACATCCTAAAGGAGTTCTCCATTCTCCGCGGCCGATCGCCTGAAGGAAAGGGAGGAGGCTCGAGTATTCGTTCTTGCTGCAGTTCGGGTGTTGGGGAAACCGAGGCAAAGAGGGCAAAAGAGCTTTTGCTTTCCTGGTCGTGGCGGAGCAGGAGCTGCCCCCGCTTCCAGTATTTAGTAGCTTTTTATAAGGAAGAAATGTCAAGATCCAACAGGCGGTTTCTCCTAGAGGCATTGAGAATTCTCCTGTGGGAGATGTTTACAAAGCTCTGCGTCTCTGCTCGGCTTTATTAGACTTTAGCATTTATAAAGCACTTTACAAATGTCAGGTCTTTTAATATCTTTTATCAGACTTAGTGAGATTCTGTGGTGTGTTTGGATGATGGGGGGATGCGGTATGTTAGCATCTGGTATTTCCAGGGTTTTTCCCATTGCTGTGCACTCTCTTCCCCACGTCCGACCGTGTGGTATTGGATAATTAAGAGTGATGGTGTGCTTTCGTTGCTGCCGTTTATCTGTTACTGTGGCCTGACAGGCATCACAGTTCAGGCTTCCAGGAGTCCTGCAGTAGTTGGTGCTAAGAGATTTGGTTTTATTCTTACTCCTTTAAGAGTTGGCCCAGGTTCTCCACTTTTCCATGCGGGCCAGCAGCTTTCCTCTGTGGTTCTATTACTGTATTATAATAAATTATTTGATTGTGTTTCGATGCCTGTGGCTCAACGGGCTAAGGCCCCAGTCACATACACCTGAGCTGGAGGGTTCGAATCCAGCCCGGCCTGCCAATCAACAATAAGGGCTGCAACCAAAAAAATGGCCGGGCATTGTGGCGGGCGCCTGTAGTCCCAGCTACTTGGGAGGCAGAGGCAGGAGACTCGCTTGAGCCCAGGAATTGGAGGTTGTTGTGAGCTGTGATGCCACAGCACTCTATCCAGGGTGACCATTTGAGGTTCTGTCTCAAAAAAAAAAATAATAATAATAATGAATTATTTGATTGTATCTTCCCTCCCGTCCGCGCAGCTCTTGGGAATAGCATCTAATCTACCCTTCTGCTTGGCATATGCCAACTAAATGCTAAATGAATGTCTGAACAATGGTTTTATTTATTTATTTTTTTTATTTTTTAAGACAGAGCCTTACTTTGCTGCTCTTAGTAGAGTGCTGGGGCGTCATAGCTCACAGCAACGTCCAACTCTTGGGCTGAAACAATTCTTTTGCCTCTGCCTCCCAAATAGCTGGGACTGCAGGGGCCTACCAGAACACCTGGCTATGTTTTGTTGCAGTTTGGCTGGGGCCGGGTTCGGGCCTCCACCCTTAGTATATGGGGCCGGTGCCCTACCTACTGAGCCACACGTGCCACTCTGAACAATAAGTTTTAAAAGTGTAATTTGGCTCGGCGCCTGTGGCTCAACAGGGTAAAGCGCCAGCCACATACAACTGAGCTGGCAGGTTCGAATCCAGCCCGGCCCGCCAAACAACAATAACGGCTGCAACCAAAAAATGGCCGGGTGTTGTGGTGGGCACCTGTGGTCCCAGCTACTTGGGAGGCGGAGGCAGGAGACTCGCTTGAGCCCAGGAATTGGAGGTTGCTGTGAGCTGTGATGTCACAGCACTCTATCCAGGGTGACAGCTTGAGGCTCTGTCTCAAAAA
>CAUYON010147181.1:0-66993 GCA_963573935.1 Arctocebus calabarensis | reverse complement strand
TTCTGTTTTTAGTAGAGATGGGGGTCTCCAGCTGGTCTTGAACTTATGAGCTCAAGCAATCTACCCATCTTGGCCTCCCAGAGTGCTAGAATTACAGACTCAAGCCACTGTGCCTAGGCTGCTGAGTTTCTTTAATGCACCAGAGACAACACTAATGATAAAAGGACGTGTTAGGTAGGTATAGTCCCTTCCCTAAAGGAGATGCTATTCAGAGGGGAATGCAGTCTTAGGATCTGGTTAAGTGTCATGACACAGCTTGCTGCCGTAAGAATCTAGTGAAGGACTGTCCAGCTCAGAGTGGGGAACCCAGGAAGCTTTCCCAGTGAAAACAACACAGGAATAAGGACTTGAAGGGTAAGAAGGACTTAGCCTGCGGTGTGGAGCTGGCAGTGCCATAAAGGTGCTCCCTGTCCCCTGCATCTGTTTGTCTGAGGCCTTTGTCCTCTTGGCAGGCTAGAAGAGCTGGGGGAACCAAGTCACTCTGTAGGAACAGCTCATAACTAATGGCTAAGGGGGTAAGTAGGTAAGCACCCCAGCTGCCTTGGCCCCCTCTCTCAGAGATCCCCAGGACATTTCCTCAGTTGCCCACTGCAAAAACCTGCTCTGTCACGCACACATTATGGTTTCCTTCTCTTTCCTGTCTCACATGTCACTCCCCTACCACCACTTCCTCAATAAATGATGCTCCTTTAAAGCCTTAGTTCTGGTTCTGCTTCTGGGAGACTCCAACTTAGGACACATGGCAAAGGAGGAAAAAAAAAAAAAGAACAAGGGTATTCTAGAAAAAGACAACAGGTTTCATAAAAGCCAAGTCTTGTTTAGAAAACAATAGGGCATTTCATCGTGGATTAATTTGTAACTCTAGTGGCAGGACGTACCAGGCGATGAGGCTAGACAAATGGTGGATTGCCTCATCGCCCTCTTAGGCGGGTTTTTCTAGAAATAGTGGTGGATTGGCACTGATCTACCCACAGTTCTCTCCAGGTGAACAGGAATCTGTATCTATCACGAGTTTTCATAAGGACTGAAATCTATGGTTTTGTAATAGAGCAAAAGCAGCTGGCATGTGCTGGGAATTACACCCCTGATCTTGTTCACCTTTGGATTCATTTCCTCATCAAATGTGCTAATTAGACACAAAGCCGTGATATAGATAAATTCCAGTTTTGTATGTGAAGTCAAAATGAGGGGAAAAATCAGTCAATGTAAAATAATTCGCACCTTGATCTGGAGTTTGGGAATAAAGCCCTGAACAATCTGTCAAGAATAAAAGAGCGTGTGCCTTGGCCTTTCCTGCTGTCCGGCAGATCTGATGGAGAGAAACTATGTGTGGTTTCTAAAGAGTTTGTGGTCCCCATGTCCCTGACCTCATGCCTTTTTCGAAGGGGAATCTTCAGAGAAACCCATGCTACATTTAACTTTGGGAGCTCTCTTGTGGGCTGTGTCTAACCAGACACAGCCGATCTAAATATTTCCTGCATGCTAAGCAGACCATTGTCAGCTGCTTCCTCTAGGCTAGATTGTTATAAATGCTGTTTATGATCCTGCTATGACAACTGTGAAGGACATGGCAAAGAATTTATCACAGGATTATTCATCCACCAGCAGAATACCTAATAAGATTCTAAATGACCCAAGATGATAATAAGATCTAGCTTGTAGCAATAAGGTATTAATAAACCGCTTTTTTCAATAAGGGAGAGTCCTGGCATCATTACCCTGACATATTTGTTTTGCTTATATTTTGCGAACAAAGTAGGGCTGCCGGATTGAATAGTAAATTTATAATAACTCCTGATGTATGAAAAATACAACCCACGTGAAGTGGAACCCATAGGTTAAAGTCAAGAGCACTGCGTTTGCTTGCGACATCCGAGTGCCAGACTCCTAAGCCATTGATTCTAATTATTCCATGCCATTTGCCTTTGTATTTAAAAATTATGTAAGAATAATATATTGCCCATTGTTGACCATGAGGCCATATCCAAATGAAGAAATTTAGTAAAATCATAAACCAAGAAAGTGTAGAGTAGGTGAATAATGGATGAAGAACTCTGAATTCGAAATGAAATCTGGGATTCTGCTCAATGTTCCTCTTTTGAAAATAAAACTATTTAGTATTAAGTTAATAAACTCAACTATTCCAAGTGAAGGCAAATGGCATAGATCTGAGAACCTGCTGTTAGTAAGTTTTCAAATAGCAGAACCTGGAAAAATGAGTTGCTCCTTCAAATATACAACTCCACACTGCCTTGGTTTTTACCCTTCTGCCTTCCAGTTTCTCTCTATGAAAATTCTGCGCAAAGATAAGCCTCAAATACTTCATTCTAGAATAATAGCCTTGTACCCTGGAAAGTTTCTGGTGGTGGATTAAATTTATCAGAGCCAATATCAGCACTGGAATCAATAATTCAGTTTTTATTGAGGTATCACATATATACAATAAAATGAACCATTCCTAAGTGTATATAGTTTGAAGAGTTTGGGGCAGTGAATTTCTGTGTAACTACCATTCAAATAAGTTATGAAGCACTTCCCTCTCCCTAGGTTTCCTCATACTTCATTCAAGTCGGCATTTCCCCCATCTCCTGCCCTGGCAACCTTTGTTCTGTCTTCTATCACTGTGGATTAGGTTTGCCTGTTGTTGAACTTCAGATAAATGAAACATAAAGTACATGCTTTTGTGTCTGCCTTTTTCACTGAGCGTGGTTTTTAGATTCATTTATGTAGTACATATCACTTGTTCTTTTCTTTTGTGGCTATGTGGATATGCCACATTGTATTTATTCATTCTCTTATTGATGCATGTTGGTTGTTCCCAGGTTGGGGCCATTGTGCATAAAGCTATCAACATGTATGTACTAGTTTTTTCTATTAACTCAAAGTGGATCATGGCCTAGACAGAAAAGCTAAAACTAAAAAATGTTTGTAAGAAAGTACAGACAACATCCATAATCCTAGGAAGAAACTAAATTTTCTAGATGAGACATCAAAAGTATGAACAGTTTTTAAATTGAACTTAATCAAAATTAAAAATTCTCTTTATGTATGTCTTTTTATTCGTTTTTAAAAATTTCAGATTCATATGTGGGTACAAATGATTAGGTTACATTGTGTGCATTTGTAAGGTAAAGTTCAAGTTGTAGCAGAGCCCTTCATTTAGGGAGTGTGCTGTTTACCCTTACATTGTGCACATTAGGTGAGAGCTTCCCAGTCCCTCTCCCACCTCTCCTTTCCCCCTTCCCTCTTCCCATTTCCCCCCAACTTGAATATTCTTGTGCTTTTCTCTCATGTAGATGTGCAGTTGCTTTTCTGCTGGCTTCATATTAGTATTGAGTACATTGGATACTTTTCCATTCTAAGTAAGAAGAATGTGCTTCAACTCCATCCAGGTAAGTGCAAAATATATAAAATCTCCATCTTTTCTTATGGCTGAAAAGTATTCCATGGTATACATATATCACAAGGACATTTGCACTGAAATGTTTATTGTAGCTCAATTGCCAAGACATGCAAGCAACCCAAGTGGCCATCAACCCATGAATACAATGGTTTTTGTGGGCTAAGTACCTAGGAAAGGGCTTCCTAGGTCATGGTGCAGACATACAAGAAACTGCCAATAATGGTTTTCCAATTCATTGTTCTATCTTACAGTTTCATCAATGGAGTGTGAGAATTTCAGATACTGTATGCCCTTGACCATTTCTATAGGGGGTTGAACTGGCAGAACCTTGTAGTTTCAATTATTGGCAATATATTAAGATGCAAAAATAGCCACATAGGTAGAGTGGCAACAGACTGCATTTGTGTTTAGTTTAGAATCACAATTTCCAAATTCCCTTTTGTGTGAAGTCCACACATTCAACATTTACTCAGGATATTTTTCTCATTGCATTTTAGACTTCCAGATCATCTTCAAATTGCCTTTGACTACCTTCCCTCATTGTTTATCTCCATCTCCAGCTCCTTTGCCCACTGCTTGGTTGTACTCTTGAAAAAGAGGATGTAACATAGTAAGCATTCCACTTGACTGATCTAAAAGCCACTCTGCAGCCATGAACCAAACCCTAGAGGAAATGATCAGGTACAAAAAGTGTTTTTTCATGTGTAGGACAAGATATGCAAGGATCCTAAAACTCCCTTTCTATAAAATAAGTAGATGGTTCAAAACCTGCACTAGGGCATGGGATAGATGAAATTCTGATGGAAATCACATGCTAGACCTTCTGAACAAATATCTGTTCTGGACCCACATTTCTCCACGTGTGAAATAATGAAATTACTGCCTGCTCCCTATACGTTATAGGATCATTATAAGAGAATCTCTTGGCAAATAGAAACTTTACTTTGTTTTAAACATAGATATAGGGTGATACCTGTAGCTCACTATACACTGAGGGTGTTGGATTTGAACCCAGCCCCAGCCAAATTGCAACAACAACAACAAAAAAAACATGAATATATACACTTTTGGCTCACTGCAGAGACATACTTAATGCATGGAGTGGAACCTATCAAGTTTAACAGAAACACCTATATTACTTTTTTCTTTTACTTGTGGGTCATATGAGAATGGCATTCTCTTCCAGTTTGGAGACCTCAGTGTTTTCTGGGATAGAACTTCACATTACTAATCTTCAAAGAACTGCCTTTGCATGATGTCCTAGGAAGGCCAGGAAGCCTACAAGTGCTGATGATTACACTGCCCCTTTTTGAGAAGAGTGGCCAAAGACTGTACCCTGAATATAAATTGCCCTCATTATGTGGTGTGACCTTGCAGCCCTGGCCATAGCCGATAGCTCAGAGATTGCTACCTGTCACAAAGGCACTTGGCTATAGGCGGAGCATGACAAAAAACGATGATGATACCATAATGGTGACAATAACAAGAAGCGACATTGATTGAACACTTACTACAGTCAACTCTAAGAGCTTAACACTTTTGTTAGGAAAATGACCCACAGGATACAACTCATAACTTTACTGTCTTGTTTGGGTTGCTGGGCTCTGCCACTAGGGGGCAGCATCATCGCTACTGTCTGTGTCCACTAAAGGCAAATTCTCTTTAGTTTCTTTAATCTTTTGAGGTGCATTCCCCCCACCCCTGAATGTAAGTGATCTTTCAAATAGTTTATACGGTAATTTAATAATTCTAGAAATGAACTAGGTATCTCAAATGCTTCAAAAGAAGTCTAGTGACATAATTTTATTTTCAATTCATTATTTTATGACTTCATTAATCTACTTGTAATAGTTTTGCTTGTTACAAGAAATTTCTATTATCAGTAACAATTATTAGTACATACTTTCTGTACTTTAGATTTACCTAAAGCTTTTAGCCTTCCATCTATTTATACAGGCAGGGGTATTCACATACACATATTTGGATACTTTTAGGGGGCAGAAAATACATCTTTTATACTAGGGAACATGGCTGAAGACACCCATTCTGACCTCAATAACCATACAATTCGTTTGTGGAGATAAAATTTGTACATATCAAACTCAATTTATCAGACTTAAGATAGGAGTGTTAAAAGTCTCCCAGCATTATGGAGAATTGATCAATTTCTCCTCGTAATTTAGTTAATTTTTTTGCTTCATGTGGTTTGAGGCAATGTTCTTTGGTTCATTCAATCTCATGATTGTTATATATTATTGAAGAATTGGTCCTTTTCTTTCTCTTAATGACTCTTCTCAACTCTTACTAAGAGTTTCCCCCTTAAATTCTTTTTTCTGATCTTAGTCTTTTAAAATTTTGTCCTAGTGTGTGTATTTAACTGGAATATCTTTTTTTACTCTTTCCTTTCAACTTTTCTGTGTCATTATATTTCAGGCATGTCTCTTCCAAATAGCATATAACTGGATTATTACAAATTTGAGAGTATCTTGTCCTTAATTGACCAATTTAGTCGGTTTAAATTTCATGGTTTAAATCACAATTTCTTTGAACTTCTTTGAACAATCTTGTTTGTTGTTTCAGTATACTCTCTTTTACTGGCTTTTTTCCTCTCCTTTATTGGCTTATCTAGCATAGACAGAATTTTCTTTATTTCTACCCCTTTTCCCCCAAAACACACTGATTTGAAAGTTATACAACTATTCCCTATCTTTTAGTGGTCATTAAATTTTTAACATACATACTTAAAGTCAAAGTTTATATATTTCCTTCCTCTCAAATAATACAAGAAACATTGTTCCCAAAGATTGCTCTTATCATCCATGATATTTTTTCCCTGGCATTGTGATTCTTCTTTGGTTAAAAATGAGTCATCTTTACTGTTGGTTTTTCAGAAAATGTTTATTTCGATGGCCTCACCTATTCATCAATTTCTTGCCTCACCCTTGCTCTCTGCAATGCTATTCCTTTATTTTAGGTTCAATTTTCTTCCTACTACAATACATTTTTAAGTGGCTCTTTCAGCAAGATCAGGGAATAGTGAACTCCCCCAATCTTCATTTGATTGAAATCATCCTTATTTTGTCTTTCTACTTGATGATTGTCTTTCTCCTTGAGTAATGATTTAATAATTTCAGACTATTTCTCCTCTGAACTTTGAAGATAGTATTCTTTTTTCTTCTGGTCTTTTAGAAAATTTACTTTGAAGTATAGCATTCATATAGAGAAACACATCATGAGTATGGCTTAATGAAGACATGTGATCAGAACATGGACGGCACCCCAGAGAGCCCTTTCCTGTTCCTTTCTTGCCCCAAGACCCCAAAAGATAAACACTATCTAAACTTCTACCAGCATGTTACTTTGATTTTGATTTCTAGTTTGATGATGAAACATCTGTTACCAGCCTAATCTCTATTTATAATGAATGTCCCTTTTCCCTTCTTGTTTGTTTCAAGATTTTATTTGTGATGGTTTCATTAGGATGTATACATCAGTGGATTTATTTTTATTTGCTCTGAGTTTATTCTCTTCATCTAAGAATGTGTTTTCATAAATTTTAGAAAAATATCACCCATTGACTCACTGAATATGTTTTTCTGTCATCCTTTTTACTACACATTTCCTCAGAGATGTCTATTGGATCTTTTTATTCTGTGCTGCATAACTTTTTAACTTTTATATTTTCTATCTCTTAAATTTTCTATGCTGTTAGCTTGCCACCCATAGCACAGTGGTTATGGCACCAGCCACATGCACCAAGGTTGGTGGTTTGAAGCCCAGCCTGGGCCAGCTAAACAGCAATAACAACTGCAACAAAAAAAATAGCTGGGCTTTGTGGTGGGTGCCTGTAGTCCCAGCCACTTGGGAGGCTGAGGCAAGAGAATTGCTTAAGCTCAAGAGTTTGAGGTTACTGTGAGCAGTGACGTCATGGCGCTCTACCAAGGGTGACATAGTGAGACTCTGTCTCAAAAATAAAGAAATAAAGAAATAATAAATTTTCTATGCTGTCTTCTGGATAATTTCCCGATTTGTCTTCTCTTTCCTTGACCCTCCTCTGTTGTATCTGTTATGTTATGGATTGAATTATGGTTCCAACAACAAGTAAAATCCTAACTCCCAGTATCTCAGAATGTGACCTTTTTTGGGAGATAGAGTCTTTATTGAGGTAATCAAGTTGTTTTGGTGGGCCTTATTCCACTCTGACTAGTGTCCTTACACAAAAGGCAAATTTGGACACAAAGAGGTATCTAGAGGGACGACTACACAAAGAGACACCAGAGGGAGGCCCATGAGGAGTGGAGTTAGGCTGCCACAGTCTAAGGAACATCTGGGGCTACCAGAAGTTGGAAGAGGGGAGGATAAGTCCTCCCCACTGCTGGTTTCAGAGGGAGGGAGCATGGCCCAGTTGACACCTGGATTTTGAACTCGCAGCCTTTACAACTGACTACATTTCTGACAATACGTTTTTGTTGTTCTAAACCACTCAGTCTGTAGTAGTGTTTTGTTATGGCAGCCCTAGGAAACTAAAATACTATTTATTTAATTTTAAATTTTAATGATTCTGGTTGCTTTAAAAATTTTTTATTTCTAATTTCCAGAAGCATGATACAATTCTTTTTTAAACTTCTTTCTTTTTATAGTGGGGTGTCTTGTTCTTGCATCACAGTTTCTAATCTTTTAAAAATCTCTTTAGTTATTTTAAATATCCTTAGCTTTATTGCCTGTGTCATGTTGTTCTGATGCCTTAAATTTGTACTATATTATCGTCCTATTGGTTCTGTTCGTTACCGTCGCTTGTGGAAGGTCATTTCCTATTGTGATTTCTGATTTTTTTTTCTTTTAATAGTGAACTTAACTTTGGGCAGGGGCTTTTGTCCACCTTGGCGATGTCTTTAGATTATAAAAATGCTCCTATAGAGTAGCTGTGGATTTTCTTATGATAGCACCTCAGTGGTTTTGTTGGTCTGCAGCCAATGTTTATTTTAATTTCTTTACAGAGGTTTCCTTACCTCTGGTGGTTGACATGCGTTTAGACCCTACACCTGCGTGCCCCAGAGCAGACTTGGGGTTTTGATTTCCTGTAACTGATGCAGTTCCTTGCCCGTTCCCTTTGATATAACCTCTAGCATCAGTTATCGGTTCTAGACCCACATCACATCCTTCCCACATCACATCAGCCTTATTCTGCTTCTCCTTTTGTTAAGTGGGCACTTCAACCCCCGTCCCTTGCCTGTGTGGGCTGTATCTAGACCCACGCTTTGCTGGGCTGCTGTGGCACCTGCTCACAGATGGCAAGGTGGTGGCTCTGGCTGAGTGGCCCTCTTCATTTATAGTATCTGGGGATTTCTTTCTTCTTTCCTCTTTCTTTCTCATTCTTTCTTACTGGTTTGGTTCTGCTTCAGAATCGTTTTTGCTACATTTCTCCCAAGATTTCTCTCTAATTTTAGAAGAAGGAGATTGGGATTGAGTGAAGTCTGTTGTTTCAACAGAACAGGAATCTGGGACCAGGTGCTGAATGGTTGTGTGGAATGGGCAGTACAGACTGACAGAGGTTTTGAGGAGGCAGAGATTCACCCAAGAGTAGAAAAAGCCAAGCATCTGAGAATACCAGGCAGAGTTCAGATAAAAATGTTGTAAAGAATATTTTTATGTGGCAATTACACTTAGGGCTCTGCATAAAGGCAAAGCTGTGCATCTGATGTCTAGCATAGTCAGAGCTACCTGGTGTCTTTGTTTTCTGCAGATCGACAACTTTCCTCTTCTTTCTAGTCTTCCCCATGCCTTTGCCTTTGTAGAGACAAAACTGTGTTCTGTGAACCGTAGGAAGCCGGGTTTCTGCAAGAAACGCCACATGGCTTCAAAACTTTACCATGCTGACTTAGTCCTCAAGGCACTCAACGGTTGTGAAGAAAGGAATTAGAAGTGTTCCTAGAGCGTTCCGACCTGTAGTTAATGGAGGAAGAAGGCTCAAGTCAGAAATTTGGTTTTTAATTTTTAATTCCATCAACTGTGACTTTGTTGTTTGAACAGAATGCGGATAACAAATCCCCTGCTCCACTTTGAAAATGCCCTCAATGCCTCCTGAAATGGAGATATCTACCTAATTTAACTCCCAGAGGGTGGTTACAAGTATTACCAGAAAGCAGAAGTGAATATGCTTTAAAATAAAAAAAATGTGTTATGTAAGAGAGGCGGCCTTACCTAAAGGTTCAGAACACAGACTGTAGAGCCAGCTATTGGGTCGGAAACTCCAGCTCTGCCACTCACCAGCTGTTGGGCATGTTGCTTAAATTGTGTCTGCCTTGGTTTCCTCATCTGTAAAATGGAGATCAGAGCAGGTGTACCTCCCAGGCTTGTTGTAAGGGTTAAGTGAGATGGAATAGTGCCTGATATACAGTGAGTTATCAATGAGTGCTACTTTTTATCATATCCCTTGATACCATAATCTGTGTACGAGGATTAATCTTAGATCCAGAATCCTCAAGCCAATCTAGAAATAAGATCAAGGTGTTTGAGAATTCTCGAAAATTGTGCTCCAGATCGTGCATGTGAGTGTGTGGTATAGATGGGTGCCTTTGTAAGTGGTGGTACATTTTCTCTGGGAGAAAGTCTATATTTTTCATCAGATTCTTATAAAAATATGAAACGGCCAGGCATGGTGGTGTGTACCTGTCCTAGCTACCTGAGAGGCTGAGGAGTGAGGATCATTTGCTTCCAGGAGTTTGAGTCTGCTGTGAGCTATGGTCGTGGCATTTGGGCAACAGAGGCAGACCCCATTTTTTAAAAAAAACATGAAAAAAAAAGAAAAAAGAAAAAGAGACGTGAAATCTCAAAAAGATTAAGAACCACTTTGGTTTGAATCTAAGGACTATAAAGCCAAACATTCTTATTCATTCCAAATAGGCTTTACAGCCCTTGTTTACCACAATAAACTTTGATGGAGAGCTGAGCTCTGTTCCCTAAAGGTTGCTCAGCCACGTGGGAGCAACGCCCTCATCCTGGTGACTCTCTCTATGTCTAGAAAGGAAATGTGGCCTATTGAGGGACCCAGAAGAGAATCCAGAAAGTCACTCTGATGATTTCTGCCTAAGGCCATCACTATCATGTCTTCCTTTATGAGCAAGTCAGTGCGGGGTAAGTCATTCTTATTACTAAGATGGTCACTGGAAGTACTAAAGATTTACTGCAAGCTTTCCTTTGAGAGCATGTAACATTTTGCCCTTCCAATGAAATGCCACAAGAGCTTTCTGGTCTTTGCAATGAAACCAAAGATCATTCATGATATTGAGAGAGTTTCATGGAGTGTCCTAAGATGCATGATGGAGAACTCTCTGAACTTCGTGAATTGTAAGAATCATCAGGCTGTTTGCTTCTATCCTTTGAACCCTCTTTTGCTTTGACTCAGCTCAGGCATTTAAACAGATTCAGAAAGACTCACAAACATGTAAAATGTCATACTTTATTTCTTTTTAATGATGTGTGTCATCTAAATAGTGGCACCATCAACAGGGAATGTTGTATTTTTGTTATTTTCTTATCTTCTGCTCTCCGATGCCTTTTAACATATGTAAAAATATTTATATAGCGTTTCAAGACTACAGCCTTCAGTACAGAAATGCTCTTTTGAGTTCTCCCTTTTGGTAATATCATATTTAACTCAAAAGAAGTCATAGGCATATTGGGGGCAGATAGTGGGTACAAATCTGACAAAAAGCTAATGAGCTCTCCTGTGATTATCAGGGAGGACGGTGACTCATTAAATCTCATTTCCTGGGCAAGTCCACATAGGGAGAAGAAATTAACTGAAATAAAGGCCTGAGAACCTAATGCAGTCAGATTTATGAGCATCTGTATAAGCAGCCACATGATAATCAGGGCAAAGAGTAAAATGTTTTAATGAGGTTCTCTGAAATATTTAATGGGCTACTCTATTAATTTTCTTTAAGTTTTGTTGTTTTCTATTCGAAATTGGCCCCGTAGAAAGGAGGGTCCTGAAACCAAGTGAGGGTGTCTTTTGGTTGGATTCAGTTCAAACTCTTGTTGTTCCTCCACAGGTCTCCCTCTGTGTATAAGTATTAATTCTGTCATTGAAATTCACAGCAAAGCTGAAAAGAGGGTCAGGATGGCTAGAATCCATAAAGACTTCTCCTTTTGGTTCAAAAGTATAGAAGTATCTGCTTGGAATTAATTTTCTTCCAGGTTCCTTAGAGTGAATCATTTTTCATCCTAAGGCTTTTCCACTTCCAAGAAGAAAATTTTCCAAAAAAGGGAAAACCATAAACAAGATGAAGGAGACGGCCATTAGTTTTTTTGTCACCAAAACTTCCCTTTACATGTCCATTTGCACCTTCCTGGTGTTTCCACTCTTATTTCTCATCCTTGGGTCCAGGTAGCTTTCTAAGCGTGCATTACTTACATGGTAATGCAGTATGTTATTGATCTCTGAGGGACTCAACAGTGACTCATAAGTGCAGGTTAATTTCCAGTAGTAGAATTTTAGATGGGTTGAGTGGGTTCTGGATATTTGGCAGTTCTTAAATCGCACCCACTCAACTGACAATTCTGTTTGTTCGAGGAATTGCTAGTTGACTGGTAAGAAGGAGCTAATAAATGGTCTGTAGGGTACCTCTTGCTGTCTGATCAGTTATCTGATCACATAGCCTCACTTGGGAACCTTATCTTCAAACAAGAGGGGTCTCTCTAAGTTTTTAAATTCTTTCCAAACTTTGGTGTTTGTAGATTCTATCCATGTCATCAACATCTAGATTTACAACTAAGACCCATGTTTTCTGTCATAACCACAAAGGAATTTAACCTGCGGGTCTGATTTATTTTTAAAGGGCCATGGGCAGGATTCCTAATGGAAAAATCATCCCAGACAAGCTTTTCATAGCAAAAATGGCTTTTCCAGTGCAAAATGTCAAGATGATTTAGTCTAATTCAGGGCCCAACTTGCACTCACATTAAACATCAAATATCTGAGCCAATCCATCTTAAGGTCATGGTTATCCAAGATAACACGTTGGAGAAGACCACACCACAAGAAAAGGTGAAGTGTATGGGGATCTTAGTTCACAGCATGTAAGGTGAATTCAAATACCCACATTAAGAAAAAAAAATTAATGTTTTATGGTTCATAAAACCATCTGACGATCCATAAATACGCTTAATATAGTATTTTGTTATTTTCTCCCATACTATCTATTATTAAATCTTGTATCAATGTTTTCTTAGAGTTTAGGAAATACTGTTTATTCCCTAGGCTAGAATGTCTCACTTGCAACTTCTTGTTGGATAAACTTCTTGTTTATCCAAACACTGCTGCTAAATCTCTTCTATTGCTTCTCTTCCGTGAGAGGAAGGCAGGTCATATAACTCTTTAAAAATAAATAGAAAGTGCATAGAAAACATAGCTTAACCTGATAAATGGCTGAACTAAAACTGTCAAGGTCCAGCTATTGTGGATGGGAACCTAACCCAAGGGTCTGTGGCAGACATGTACTTAAGGGTATGTCCAAGGTTGGAGGCCAGGGCAGTGAAAGACAACAGGCATGTTCAGAGTAACATAGGTTTGAGAGGCAGAATCTGTACAGAATGCCAGGAGCAAAAACCTGCAGTAATATATTCAATGTTCAGATATTCAATATATCTGTGCTTTGAAAAAGTTTTAGAAGGACATGCCTCTGAGTATTAGCAGTTTTGAGTAGTGGGATCATGTTGGAAAGAGACTTAAACATTCTTACTTTTAATCTGTACACTTCAGTTGTTAAAATAGTTTATAATGGGATTGTAAGTTTTCATTTAAGAAGCTGTAAAATAATTAAAAAGAGGCTCGGCGCCTGTAGCTCAGGGGCTAGGGCACCAGCCACATACTCTGGAGCTGGTGGGTTCGAACCTAGCCTGGGCCTGCCAAACAACAATGATAACTACAACCAAAAAAAAAGGCCAGGCATTGTGTAGTTGCCTGTAGTCCCAGCTACTTGGGAGGCTGAGGCAAGAGAATCACTTAAGCCCAAGAGTTTGAGGTTGCTGTGAGCTGTGATGCCACAGCACTCTACCCAGGGTGACATACTGAGACTCTGTCTCAAAAATAATAATAATAATAATTAAAAAGAACAAATATACCTCAAAAGTAAAAATAATTCATAACTGGTAAGATACAGGCCTGGCAAATCCAGAATAACTTATTAAGACAACTATCTGTTTCCATATGCCCAGTTCATGGCCTGCTGTCTCTTGGGCCTGCCCCTGACCATACAGGGCCCTCTACAGTCTCCCATCCTAACCAGACTCTACCTCTACTGATTCCAAGCAAAGACTGCAGGAAGTAGCCTCTGTGTCGGCTGCAGAAGATACTGCATCAAGAAACACCTGGGTAGGGAGGTGGGGCAGTGGTTGAGCTTTCCCTTCTCTGAACCTGGAAGATTGTGTGGCTTGCTCCATGCTAATGGCAGACCGAGATCAAATGTCCTGGTTTTAGGAAAGCAAACACTAATTTTCCCAATCCTGTGGTCTAAATGTGTTCCCTGCAAACTCTCATGTTAAAAATTAATCACCAATGGGATAGTATCAAGAGGTGGGGACTTTAGGAGGTGGTCAAGTCAAGAGAGAGAAAGCCTGAGAAATGGGGTTAGTGACTATAAAATCAGTGCCAGGAAGCTGTTCACTCTTCCTGCCATGTAAGGATGCAACATCAAGGTGCCATGGATGGAGTGGACAGTCCTCACCAGACATTAAAACTGCCAGAACCATGAGCGAGGAATTTTTATTATTAATAAATTACCCAGATCAAGGTACTTGGTTATAATGGCTGAACAGTCTAAGAGATCCATGCTTTCGGACATTTGGTCTGTGCCAAACTAGGAAGAAGCCTTGTCTTTCTCCCAAAGGCCAAGAGCTGAGACAGCTGGACAGCACCAATGCTCCCGTTTTCAGGTGCCATGTCAAGGCAACCCAAAGTGCAAAAGAACAAAAACCCTTCCTCGTTCGTGTGCATGGCACAAAGTGAAGTTATAGAGAGTTTCATCTATGACCGAGAGTCCATAAAGCCTCCTATAAATCTTCATTCACGATTTAAGTAAAAGGGACGCCGGGATGCCATTGAAACTACCAACACCATTCATTTCTTTTCCCGGAGGATGTTGGCCCATGGGCTGTATCTTCATCCATTTGAATTCTTGGTCTTCAGTCATCTCCATCCATATCGCATCCTTTTTTCTTTTTGTTGTTGGCTACTGTCTATTCCTAAGCATCCTTTTTGCTTTTCTGCAACTGTGAAAGGTAAGTCTTGAAAACTAAGTCTCCTTATCTAAGTGTGTATACATTTTTCAAAGTCAGCACTGTTTTTGAGCTGAAACCGACCTGCAAGTGAGCCAAGAACGCAGTGTAGCTTTAATAAGGGGTAGTAATTTTGCCTGGACCTCTGTGGCAAAAATTCTCAAAAAACCTTTATCCTTTTAGGAATATGCATTAATGGTTTGATGGTGGCATTTTCCCTCTGGCCCACCTCTCTGCCTTGCAGGGAAGATGGAGTCACTTGGGAATGGGGTGATGGGTGAACCCTAATGAAACAGTAGAAGTCCCCAGCAGCAACCAGCAGAATCAGAGTTGCTTTTCTATCTGCTGCTGTTCACCTACCTGTCTATTTTTTTCCCTTCAAACTTCAATGGTTTTTCCAGTGCTCTCCTTTTGAAAAAGATTGATGTGGCTGGGAATGGCGAGGGGATTAACATGAATAACAAATTATTCTTACACGTTTGAAGTTATAGGCCTATTATACTTGCCCTTTAGGGAAACACAGGGCTTTACCGAGCTATTGTTAGTCTCAACAAATTTCAGTAATTATTAGTGCTAGGAGTTAGGTTCTTTGGTTTAAATGTAGCTTATACAAATCATCTGTGCCTTTTGGGAAGCTTCTCCGACTACCTGATTCACAGTGAAGGAGGGTACACAGGGTATAGCAATATTTCCCAACCCTAAAATATTATCTAAATATTTCACATCTTAACTCTCAGGTGTGACAAAGGTAAGACAGGTAAAGAGAATCTAGAGAAAATGGTTTTGTTGGGAGGAGGGGCTGGAAAAGAGGACATGGGCTCCAGACAGGGATAGTTTGTCTCCAAACACCACAGAGTAGTGATTAGGAAATGGAGAAGAATTAGAAGTGTAAACACTGCCATTACATAGCTTGTGCAGATCTCTGAGCAGTCATATGACTCCAGTATCTACTTACCCTTTCAGAGACACCCTTGGCTCTCCTGTGAAATAGGTACAACAAATATGGACTTCAGGCAATTAGAGAAATAAATACTGAACGTTCCTTACCACATACATGCTCTTGATAACTATTGTTTTTTTAAAATTATATCATAACTGTGTACCTTGCTGCATTTATGGGGTAAAATGTGCTTATTTTATATACCATTTGGAATGTTTACATCAAAATGGTTAACATAGTATTCACCTCACTTATTTAATTGCTCTGTTTAGACATTTATACTCTGCTATTAACATATTTGTCATATACCCTTGCAATGTGCACAGTACGTGAGGTCCTGCCCATTAAACTCCTTGCCACCCTCCTCTTCTCTCTTTCATTTTGGGCTATAATTGTGTTTTCTCTCTCTTATGAAAGTATGGGTGATTATATATTAATTTCATAAAAGCATTGAGTACATTGGGTATTTTTTTCATTCTTGAGATACTTTACTAAGAAGAATATGATCCAGCTCCATCCATGTAAATATAAAAGAGGTAAAGTCTCCATATTTTATGGCTGCATAACATTCTATGGTATAAATATACCACAATTTGTTAACCCATTCATAGGTCAATGAGCACTTGGGCTGCTTCCAAGACTTGGTGATTATGAATTGGGCTGCAATACACATTCTTGTGCAAATGTCTTTGTTGTATAGTGATTTTTGGTTTTACTGATAACTGTCTATCTTTTGTATGTGAATTTCTGATGATAGTCTTGAAAAAGAGGGCACCTCAGTGGGCTGTGTAAGGCCATCCACATGGAAAATATAGATCCAATCAATATAATCAATTATATTGAACATTTACCTGCCATATTGAAATCTCAGCAGCACCAATTGCTAGCTGTGTGGTTCTGGGAAGTTACATACAAATTTCATACCTTGGTTTCTCTACATGTAAACTAATAGTACCTATTTCACAGCATTGTTGTGAGAATCAAAAAAAGGTGGTTATCTGTAAAGAGTTAGAAGAACACCATGAAGTCATTATTTCAGCATGAAAGGTCTCCAAGCCTCCCGGCCATCTCCATAGCTTCTGTGTGGTTAGGATGAGAACACGCATTTTTCTGGTTTCTTAAGAGGTGCTATGATTCCTCTCCCCAGGGCTGCTTCCCCTCTTTGTTAGAAGCACTCTATTGGCATTGTCAAAATGGTTGGGTTGGTTTATTTCTGGGAAGAAGCGTAGGTGCCCAAGTTTCCCATGGGTGGGCTACTCTTCTCTGCTCTTAGGACAGTCCCTGTTGTAGGTCCAGCTACCTAAGTTAAAACAACAGTCCACTTTCCATTGATCCAGCAATCCCATTACTAGGTATCTACCTAGGAGAAAAAAAAAATCATTTTTCCATAAGGACATGCACATCAGAATGTTTATCATTTTCCAATTGCCAAGATGTGGAATCAAGCCAGGTGCCCCTCTAACATGAATGGATTAATAAGCTGTGGTATGTGTATACTATGGACTACTATTCAGCCTTAAACAAAGATAGAGACTCTACATCTTTTATATTAACCTGGATGGAGTTGGAGAACATTCTACTTAGTAAAGGATCATAAGAATGGAAAGCACGTATGCAATGTATGCAACACTAACATGAAAGTAGTAGATGAACAAATACACACAATGAAACTCAAGTTGGGGGGAGAAGGGAGGAGGGCGAGGAATTGGTGAGCCCTCACCTCACAGGCCCAACATAAGGGTCTATGGGACACCTCCTGGGGGAGGGTACAGCTACAACCTGGACTCTACCCAACAAATGCAAACCATGTAACCTAATCATGCCTACCCTCCTTTAATCTGAAAAGAAAAAAAAAAAAAGCCCAGATTTCATCATTAAATTCTAAAGCCCCAAATCCCAGAAAGCCATGTCTCCTTCCCATTACCAAATAGGACCATCCTATCTGGGTGAAATTTCTTTTTTTTTTCTTTTATTAAATCATAGCTGTGTACATTAATGCAATCGTGGGGTACAACGTGCTGGTTTTATATGCAATTTGAAATATTTTCATCAAACTGGTTAACATAGCCTTCATGGCATTTTCCTAGTTATTATGTTAAGACATTTATATTCTACAGTTAGTAAATTTCACATGTACCCTTGTAAGATGCATGGTAGGTGTGGTTCCACTGGTTACCCTCCCTCTACCCACCCTCCCCCCTTTCTTACCCTCCCTCTCCCCTTTCCCCTTCTACTTCTTGGGCTATAATTGGGTTATAGCTTTCATATGAAAGCTATAAACTGTGAAATTTCTGATGAAAAGGAAGTGAATAAATGAAAACATAGTAGGATTGCAATCAGATACTAAGATTATTCAGGCAGGAAACAGAATTCAATACATCCCCCCAAATACTTCCCATAAACCAATGTTTCTCAACTTTTCTTTTTATCTGACAGTGCACTTGAACCTACAGTTAAGCTTCTGTAGCACACTTAATTTATGTTGATCAAAAAAAAAAAAAAAGAATGTGCTTTGAACTTATTTTTAAATTAATTTAATTAATTATCTTTAAATATTTTCACCATACACCTAACATTCTTTCTTGGCACACTGGCTAAAAATCACCACCATAGACACTTGAAGTAATTCCTGTCTTTATAAGGACAATTACTACCACACAGCCCCCTGATTGCGATTTACTTGGGAGGCAGCAAGTGGCTTAAGACAGTTACTGTAATTTCTCTACCAAGAAATAGATGCAAATAGAGATGCTTTTCATTTTATATAAAATGTGTAAAAGTCTGGATTTATAAAAGAGAATACTATTAATACCACCAGTTTAAAAATAATAGCTTAAGGTTTTCAAACTCTTTTACATCCAGCACGTCATTGTTCTCCTTTTGCAGACAAGGAAAGAGAACTCACTATAAATAAAATCTAATCCAGTGTGTCTCCAGGGATGTTTACATATGACCTAGCTTACCAAAATCCTACTTTACCCTACATCTCAGGGATGGATTTATGATATAAAGCCAGGTATAGAAAGGAAAGGGGCAGTTGTAGTATATATTATGTTTATACTTAATAAATTAATAACTTTATGTTGCAACATAGTTATATAAGTTATAAGGCCTACAAAGGAGTCACAATTTAAAATATTAGTTTGTATAGAGTACCCTGGGAATACAAGTAGTTAATGGGTCACAATTTTTAATTTGTTACTGAATATCTTCTTTTAATTCTGTGAATATGGGTCAGTGTTCATAGGTACCAACTCATGTGAGTCTGAACTGAAAGTCTAAACTTTGAAGCTGTAATGGATGGAGGCTCAGACCACACCCCGCCTGTGACAGCCAGGCCCCCAGCCCTGGAGTACCGAGTGCGCCCCAAATTGACTGAGAAGGCGCACACCTTAATTCACTCTGAGCTGCTGGTCCTCGCCCTCTTCATGCCCTCTCACCAACATTTTTGGAAAGTGGCATTCTCCTTCATGGGCCCCCTTCCCCTCCTCCACTACTACGAAAGCAAATGGCACTGCTCTGGCCCGGAGCAGTGCTCCTGACCCGAGGCCCAGGGACCCAGCTGATCTGCAGACTCTGTGTCGCCTGTCGGCTGCGGGGTAAGCACACACATTGACAGTCGGCCCTGAAAACCTTCTATCTAAATTTGAAATGGCTGTACTATCCAAGGGCAATTATAGAAAATAATAATTATTAATTTAAAATAATTGGCTTGCCTTTTTTTTTTTTTGGTGGGTTGTGAGGGGTTTTTTGTATTTCCTTTTTCTGGCATTCATTTTTATTGTTTTTTTGTAAAGCTATTGGTAATAAAGACAATGGGCCCTTGTCACAGATAATGAGATAATTTCGGGGTGCGTCTTCAAAGAACTTAAGTGTGCGGACTTTGGTGTCACAGTTCCTAGATATGTGGCCTTGTTATCTGGATGACTGAATGGCTGTGGGGACCTTATCTTCTACTGCCTTAATTTCCTGGCCTGTAAAATGGGGGCGATGGGACCTGACTGAGTGATGAGGATTAAAGAGGTTAAGACCTGTACTTAAGCTGGGGCTGCATTATGACTTTTCAGAGTCTTGGGCATGTTCACCTTCATGGGACTCCTCTGCCTATTACAGTATTAAGCTGGCTGGGCATGGAGACCCATACCTATAATCCTAGCTACCTGGGAGGCTGAGATGGGAGAATTGCTTGAGCTCAGGAGTTCAAGACCAGCCTGAGCAAAAGTGAGACCCCATCTCTAATAAAAAAAAAAAAAAATAGGAAGGCTCGGTGCCTGTGGCTCATGTGCCTAAGGCGCCAGCCACATACATCTGAGCTGGGGGGTTTGAATCCAGCCCAGAGCCTCCAAATGAAAAAAAAATAGCCAGGCATTATGGCAGGTGCCTGGAGGCAGGAGACTCACTTGAGCCCAGGAACCGGAGGTTGCTGTGAGCTGTGATGCCACAGACTCTACCCAGGGCGACAGCTTGAGGCTCTGTCTCAAAAAAAAAAAAAAAAAGAAAAAAAGTTAAAAAACTAGCTGGGCATCATGGTGGGCGCCAGTAGTCCCAGCTACTTAAGAGGTTGAGGCAAGAGAATCGCCTGAGCTAAGAGATTCAGGTTGCTGTGAGCTCTGATGATGCCATGGCACTCTACCCAGGTGACAGAGTGGGACTCTTCTCAAAAGAAAAAAAAAGTATTAAACATCTAATTTTACAATTGTAGTGGTATAAAAACAAGTATAACTCAGTCTGTGTTCATTATTATACGTTTATTTATTATTATATTCACTTTTTTCTTCTGACTTTAATTCAGAACGACATCATTTCTATGTCTCCTACGAGAATCACAGCCCCACCTAGCTTGCTCACTGTGGGAGGCTCGGACAAGTTGGAGCCTGTTGGATACATTGACTCTGGCATAAGCTATTTCCTTGCTTTGCTGGAATGTTCTTCTTTTGAGTGTCTTTTTCTCTTGAGCATCATTCCTCTTCATTGTTTGAGACCCCACACAATCTGTTCTGTGTGGACCGCACTATTACGTAAGATTGTCGATTTTCCTGTTTCCCAGGCTAAACCCTAAATTCTTCAAGCTCAAAAAACACCCATCTCCCCAATCTCACGCATGTTATAGTTGAATTAGTTACTCAGTTTGGTTGGGTAAATGTATCATAGTGGAGGGAGCAGTGCGGACGGGGCCTTTGGACATATTGAAAGCAGATTTATTCAGAAAATGGGAGAAGTTTGAAGACAGTCTTTTTACTCCCATTTCCTACTGGCATCTGAACACTGGTAGACTTCAAAACTCAGAAAAGAAGAACAGATGTAAAAAAAATGGAGAAGTAGTCAAGTAGCAAGAGCTTCGCCGGACAGGAGGCTGAGCGGTGGGAACTCCCCGCTGATTAACATTAGCGGGGGCCCAACTCGTACATCACACGCGGAACAGACCCCTAAAAGCTGATCTGCTGCCTCATTAGAAGCCAATCAAATGCTTTCAGTGCTGAGTAATATGTTAGGCTGGGCGGGCTCCAGGGAGCGAAACAGCAAGGAGGCTCTACATTAATTTCAGACGTTGTGGCAAGGCTGGAGCTGAGCACTGCCCTGGCGTTGAGGATGTTGTGGCTGAACCACAGGGTAAAAATCTCTGCACGAGGAGAGTCCGCGCTGGTGAGATTTCCTGCTGCAGCGCCTTCCCTACCCGGCGAGCCGTGTTTGATTTCTCAGCATTGCTGAATCTCCCCAGCCCTTGACTGTTGCGAGGTCCTCTGATTTCAGGGGCGTAGGAAGCCCCTGGGAATTCCGATGAGCCGCAGACCTCTCCCAGCTGCTGAGTCCCTGGTTCTGGGAGTGACCCAGCCCCAGCCGGTGTAAAATGCAGCCTGGGTCCACAGCGCTGCAGCTGGATGGGGTCAGACTTTAAGAGCACGGTGCTGCTGGATGAGCTTTAGACGAGAGAGAAGCCTTTTTTCCCTTTTGGCTCTCAGGGCCTAGGTTCATAGATCTCGGCTCATACTTCTTAGATGCCCCATATAATTCTTAAATATGGGGGGACAGCAGAAATAGTCCCTCCACACCCCAAGCCATCTCCCCTGCAGGTCCTGAAGTCCCCGATTTTTCTTGCTCTTCTGGTGTTAGGGTCGGCCCGTGGACATCCGCAAAGCAGACTTGTGTCTTTCTGTCCTCAACTCCGAACTAAACCCTAAGCTGGGAAAGCAGCTCACTGGAACTTTGCACTGGGGTTCCATTTGCTATTAAGGGCTCTAATGAGGAGGGACAGGCAATTATTATTATTTATTTCGCTAATTAGCCAGATAATCATTCATTCTGCAAGTATTCAGGGTTGGAAATCTGTTCGTTTGTGCCTTTTGTCTAATGTGGATTCATTTTATCACACCACCCCGCACTTTTTTTTTTTTAAACAAAAACAGCTGCTTTGCTAAATAAGGGGCAAAGACAGAGGGTGGAAAGGAGGAATTAAAAAACGAGCAAGAGATCATTTCTGAGCTGTGAAGATAATGCAACAAGAAACCGAAGTCCATAAACATATCACCTTTCAGTCTCTGAAGACATAACGCTTGATGATAACCATAAAACATGTTAGTGCAAAATAAATTGCTGTTCCATTCAAATCCTTAAACGTACCGGATGTCACTGGAGATATGCAACTCTTTTCTCCCATCTCGAGGTGTATTTTATCATAATTTGTGGGGTGGGTGACAGCCTTGTACACATGATTGCCTTTTCCTGCTCAGTTAGCTTGTCAAGGGCAGAGTCCTTTGGCCTTTTATGAATATAGGACTATTAAGAAATGAACAGGATAACTGAACAGCATGGAGAGGAAACTTTATTTTTCTTTACTAACAAATACAGGAAGTTTCACGGTGTTTGCTTAGAAGAAGCTACTGTCTTACTCTCCAGGTTATTTTGGGGGGTGGGTGGGAATTGTTATTGTTGTTCTGAAGCCTCAGCTTCTCATTGTGGCAAGGGAAGAACTGAGAGGTTGAGATTTATTTTCAGTGTCACAAAATAAAAAGTTCAGGAGCACTTCCACACGGAGGCAGGGTTGTTTTTAAGGTAGATAATGGCAAAGGGAAATTGACGCTTGATTAATAACAGCCACTTCCGGAGGGTAGGCAGGCCCTTTTCTTATAAGCGGAGTCTCCGACATAAAACCAACCCTAAGGGTCAGGCTGAGAGTCCCTTTTTATTTTTTACGACTTCCATTTTGAGAGTTGTAAGCAGATCTGAGGGTGATAGAAACTAGAGTCTCAGTCCGAGGGAATATGAGATGGAGGCCATTTGTCACGAAAATGGAAATCCTTGGTGGGCAAGGCTCTTAGCAGAAGGAAGAGGAGGAGCCTTGCCTCCCCCGCGGATGACTTAGCCGCCCCCGTTACTTAGTCACACACTCTTTGTCCCTGCATACCCCTTAACAGGTTACAGAATTCAACATGGGAAACTTCTAGCCTGAATGACCTTTTCCCCTTTGTGGGCATCTGGAGCATAAATAGCGCCCAGAATGATTCACAAGTTTTGGTAAAAGCAGTCAAAAAGGAATAAACTAGTGCTGTGCAAAAAGTCCAAGGAACCAATGTTCCCAGGTGCCTAACTGCTCCCCAGAGCTCTCTCAGAGACAGCATTTCATGCCCAGCATCCTGGAGATATTACCATTAATCCCAGCAGAAGCAGCAACAGGAACAATGTCCTAGAATCTACTTTACCCAACATCACAGTGAGAAAATACGTAGTGAAGGGCATAAAAAGAACCTTAAAAATAAGACGACTTTTACAACACTCAATGTAAAGATCCTAACATGTTAATTTACTGGATACATTTTATATAGAAGAAAAGTAGAAAAAGCAACGTAAATGAAAGACACGCTTATTGTACTTAAGAGGGAGATACAACTATGGAACCCAAGAACCACTGGCATAGAAAAGAATTTGATTACTTTAAATGATTATGCTGTATTCTTTTCTCTCTCTCTTTTTTTTTTTTTTTGCACAGATTAATGTTTATTCCACTTTAATGTCATATTCCTGGATCCTTCACCAATGTTACACGAGGAAAAAACCAAAAGCAAAACAAATGAAAAACTGAAATCATAATCACTAACATTATCAAGTAGGGAAACCAATTAAAATCTAGCAGCCATCAGCAAAAGTACAGCCAAGACACTGCTGTAAAAAGAAACAAAGACAATTGCTAGAAAACTGTGTGCCTCATACTCTTTCAAACCAGCAAAATATGCTCCTGCATACAATGAAACATAAACAGAACTTTTTACTTCCTGTAAAGTATAGAAATGCAGATTGTCTTTTGAATATTGTGGATGAGTAAAATCTGTAATGGCAATGCTACTGAACTATTACAGAGTGGGCCAGGAACACATTTATGGATTCTGGGGACAATGGGTACTGTAATTCTTGGATTGGGATAGTGGACACTAGCCAAAATTAAAAAAAATAGTATGAACGTGGAAGTATAAGACAAAGGTGAATGAGACTTCTCTTATATCTTAGCAACATTTAGATGGAAGTCAAACTTAAATGCAGTCCACTCTGCTTTTGAAGAGGCTTTGGCTCAGCTCCCAAATCTTGATTGCTTGACGTAGTCTCCTATGAGAATACTCAGAAAGTGTCTTCTTAAACAACAAACCTATTTTTAATGGTGGAGCTGCTCTTAGTAGCTGTGTCTGTGTGGGACTGATAACCAATCACTATCTTTGGAGGAAGTCCTAACCTTTCCTTATATACCCTCCCTATATGTGTAACAGCTTCTCCTTTTTCATCTTATCACCTTCAGCTCTAACATTAACAAGCGCCACATACATCATCACTGTAGTCATCGAAAGATTCTCCAGTAAGGCACAGCAGTGTTTCTAGCCAAAAGCGATCAAGGTCACTTTGTCTCTGCTGTTTGTTCAATGTCATTAGCCATTGTCCTTCCCGTTGGATTTTCTTCCCACGTAGGCTCAATATCATCCTTAAAATGCGAGTAGTCATAGCCAGGCTTTAAATTACTGGACAATTGGATACGGTGGTACAGAGCCCAAAAGTCTTCAACAGTAACGAACTTAGAGATCGGCCCAAGGTTTACTTGCCAAGTTTTGCTTTTATCATTTTTAAAAAACCGGAGCGCCCATCTGTTCTATAGAGAATGTTTAATATAGTGTTCTGGTTTAGCGACCTCCTGAGTAGATTCTGTTTTCTCCTCTTCTGTCGGTGGGGGATTAGGAGGAGGGCAGGTTCCTGGTTCCACAGTCACCATCTTAGATCGAACTGATCACATCCGATCCTGCTGTATTCTTGAAAGCACTTTCCAGAGCTCTAGGGGAAAGAAAACTCGAAGGTACTAAAAACTAGTCAAGCTGCATTATCCAAAGATTTATGTAAACTATCCTCTTTCTGAAGGTCATCTTGCTGAGTTACACCCTCTGCACAATGACTAGGAAATAGAGGTGGGAGACAAATGCCAGAACTCAGGTTCTGGACCAGCCACTTGGAGAGACATAATTTTGTAGTAAGCATTTAAGAATGGCAAATGTTAGAGAGCAAAATGTTAGAAAGAAAAATGGCTAAAGAAGAAGCCAAAGTGGAGTTGGGTGGGAGGAACTGGCAGCTGTCCTCCCATTGCAGGCTCCTAGGTGTAGAACCACGTGCAGGTGGCTGTGGAACATCAGCTGATGTGTAGATGGGCCGGCTCAAGGCCCTGGTTGCAGTTGGGAGCGTGTTTGCGCCCCCTAAGCATAGACTCCCAGTATGGCACTTTTTCAGACCTTGAGACACAGAGATTCTCAAAGTAAGCTGTGCAAGCAGCGGCTGCAGATGAGCTGGCAATGAGGTCCTGAGGTCTTCCAGGTAAACTGGCTTGTTGGGACCAAGGATGTGCTCCTGATGAGACGCATCAATAATGACTTTCCTTCCACATGTCAGCACGTATGGCATCAGGGCCTTACACTTGCTGTTTCCTTCTCCTGGAATATTCTTCTCATAGCTGTGTGCCCTGCTCTCTAGCTTCCTTGAGGGTCCCTCTGAAAGGTAGACTGGCTGCTTTCCTTCCCCAGCCACCCTACTGAGAACAAGAACATCCTGGCACTCTCTGTCCCACCCTCCCTTGCTCCCATTGATAGCACTCAGCATCCTGGGACATAAGATAACTGCACTTGCTGACAGTAGAAAGGAAGTTCTGCGAGGGGAGGGTCTGTGCTTTGTGGAATTTCCCAACAGTGAAAGTTTTTCACTGCCAGATATTAGAACTCAATAAATGTTGAAGGAATGAGCGACTAATAACAATGCCTGCTTCCCTTTTGTGCACTTTTCCCGGGCCACGCCCCATACCGAGTTCCCACACACTTTAGCACACCCCATCCGTGATGCCCTACAAGGTCAGTCACTGTTATTGTGTACCCCGTTTTACAAATGAGGATGCATTCCTAGCGGTCCCACAGTCACAGAACTCTGCCGTAAGGAATACGAAGCTACTCTGAAGATAGTAGCGCTGGATATGTTGTTTTCTTAATGAAGAATTTGCTATTACACATATTTTTTTAAAATGAGATTAAGAAAACATCAAAGTTATGGACAAAATTAATAGGAAAAGTGTACTTGACTTAGAAGGATCTGAATTTTAACAGCCTTTCTGGAAGGGACCTTTTGGTTAGGAAGCCTTATTTTTGGATTAAAAATGCAAGATTCCTGGTTAAACTTGAATTTCACATAAGCAATGAATGATTTTCTTTTAGTATAGTCATGTATCATATCAGATATATGTATGCTCAACAATTATTCATTATGTTCCTGAAATTCAAATGTAACTGGGCGACCTATACTTTGTTAACCCTAACATTGCTGGTTTTCATTTCTAACAAGTTAGAAAAGGAAAAATAATATAAGATAAGGGTAGTGAAAACAATTTCATTTATTACTTCTGCTCTCCAAGAATGCTGTGCCTTCTGTATAAATGACTGCTAGCCTGAGAGGTAAATATTATCTCCCATTCTTCCAATATGGAAACTGAAGATCAGAGAGGGTAAGTGATTTGCCCAAAGTCACACAGCCATTCTCCTCCCATGATACTTATCATCATCTGACATAAAATATTGTAATTTTTTGTCTCTCCCATGAGAAATTAAGTTCTAAAGGGATGGGTCTACACCCCAAGGAACCTCCTGATGCCTGGGTCCCTCTGAATTCAAGGCTCAAGTCTCTCATTCCCCCCACTATGTTCTTTGAGGTACTTTAGAGCCGATCCATAGCAAAAGACTTCCTACCTGAGCCCCCAGAGGAGCTGCCACAGTCTGGATACCCATCTATACCTCCTTGGGCCTTACGTTCTAAGTGACTTTTATGTCTGGTTAACCTCCTGCAAGGTCATTGAGACACAGGGCCTTCTTGTTACTTTTGCTGTTGTTCACTTGAAAACAACTAAGGGTAGACAGGAAACAGCAACAGCTTGTACAATTTCAGTTCCAGAGTCACATGCATTTTATTCTAAATGACAATATTTAACAACAAAATTGCTTCATTTCAACCTCATTGCATTTCATCAAGTGGTAGTAGTATAATTTAAAAATAATAAATGCAACAGAGTGTATATATTGCTTTCATTAATCCCCAATACTGCTTATTTTCAGCACTTTTAAATTATTTGGGTGTGCTCAATAGATTTAGTTGAAGTGGAAAAAGAATCATTCAAATTTCAGACCATTTGCAATTATCAATTTATCTGTTTTCCAGCCAAGTAACTGAACTTCTGAGTAGCATTTAGTTTGAATGATTTCCTCTCTGCCCCCTGCTTGGTATGAAACAGTGAATTAGTCAAGTAAAAATGTCTGTGGAACTGAAGGTGCTATAAATAAGGGCATCATAGCCTCTGAGTTATCAGCCAGCACAGGTGATGTTGATTGCTTGTCATGGCATCCCAAGGACAACCAGAGTGACAGTGGAAACTTTCTGTCTCTGTGCCTAAAGTGAAGTGAAGAATTAAACATTTCACTTCTAACTTTCCCTTTGTTTGATTTCCAAGTAATTAAATAAAAACATGAAATCTCAAGGTTTATAAATACCAGAACTTAAACACTAAGCTGCCTGATAAAGGACAGAATGCCTTCTTCAATTTGCATTTCAGATAAACAATGAGTAGTTTTTTTAGCACAAGCACGTGCCAAATGTTGCATCTTGTGTTTCTGTTTGCCAAGTCTGGTAACCTTCTGAAGGACCAAGACCTTGAATCTTATTAACTTGCCTCGTGCTGTTCTTGAGACTCTTTGTGGCAGTGACTAATTAGAGTAGCTTGAATTTATTGAGTGATTACTATGTGCTGAGCATTATTCTACATGTTCTGCATCTATGATCATCGAATGCTCACGACAATCCTGTGAATTAGGTGTATTGCTATCCCATTTTACAAATACAGGTAAATGAGGCTTGGAAAGGTCATGGTACTTGCCTAAGAGTGCAGCCAATGTGTTGGAGAGGGGTGGTGGTTGGTGTCTGTACGAAGACCATTTTGATTTTACTACCACACCATTACTGTTCTAATCAAATGGGAATAAATAACTAGTTGGAGGTAGGATCGTGGGTCTCTTTTCTGTAAGGATACAAATAAAGTCTTAAATCCAAATGGATACATTTAAGGATAAGTTTTGAGGTGTTAAGGCAGAACTCATCTTAGTGGCAAACGATTGGCACACCCTCTTATTATTCAAAGGAACCTCCTAATTCTGGCAAAAATATAAATTCCAGGCATGAAATGCAATAGCAATGATTAGACAACACTTCAAATGAGTGAAAGCAGCTCCCAAACAATTAGTTGTTTGGAACTCAGGAAAATTGCTGTTTAATTGTAAACTCATTATGGGTTATCCTGAGGTTTTAAAATTTAATTTGGGGGTTTTCAATTATGAATTTGCTTAAACTTAGGTCCCATCTCCTAAGCGGACAATGAGCCAGTTCATTTGTAAATGGGCCAGGTTCTGTGAGGAGGGGTCTCATCACAAACATTTCTTCTTAAATATCTATTGCATCTAATTATTGAAAAGATGATGAAGCAACATTTTGAGAAAATTCAAAAGAAGAAAACAGCACCCACGATACGGCACCACTGTTTTCATTTTTGCACATTCCTTTCCTGTTACTGATTTCTGAAGTGGCCAGAACAGAGATTCCACGGTGCTTGTTAGAAACGAATTCGTGGTTTCTGTCAAGAAGAAACTGCCGACATAGAAAAAAGGGCAGATGAGGAAAGAAAATCCATCTTGCAGTTTGAAACGATTCTGTTTTTGTTCTTAAAAAAAAAATTCCATAAGCAGGACATGCAACGAAGTGTTAACTTGCTTTTTCCTCTTCTGCGCCGTAGTTATTCTCTTTCATTTTGAAGACACTGAGAAACCGAAAACTGATTTCTGAATTCTGAGATTCAGGTGGGACTCTTCAGTCTGCCCAGAACTCACGTGCTCAGCGTCTGCCAAGCACCTGGCCCTGGATTAAATACTAGAAATAAGCAGACTCATTCTGAACTTGAACTTGCCATGCTGTGACAGAAGTCTGAATTCTGTGGACAGGTAGCATTGGACGAACAAACTAAAAGGACCGGTACATAATAAGAAAGTGTCACTGATACAAAGTGTCACAATGCTTCCAAAAGAGACTGTCACGATCCATGACAGTGCTCAGGTGTTCCAGGAAAAATTATGGCTCGTCAATCAGTCACTGCTTCCACCTTAATCAGTTAACAGAACACCCAGAACATGAGAAGACTGGTAGGCCACTTAACGCAATGATTTACCAGACCATTAGGGAATTCAACCACAATCCTAGCAGAGGGACCTTGTTATGTAACACTACATACGAATTGTTCAACTCATAGGACCCAGGCCAGGGCCTTCACTAGCAAAAAAAGTGAAGTGATTTACATTTGGAAGCCACAGCTGGTATGAAAATAAACATTGAATCAGTTCCTTCCTCTGAGTCCATGTTCCATTAGAATAACTACAGTAGGTGACATTTTTCACATTTTAATTGGTGTTTTGCTGATTTTACCAAAATTTCTGCTGATTGAAGCAAATTTGCTATTTATTTATTTTGCAAGGAATCTAACTATTCGCTGCAAGTTTAATGTACTGTAATGAATTTTAAATATCCTCTTAGTTGGATTACAAAGTATTTGGATCAAGATGTCCTTGTTACACTTAAATTATTAATTACTCAAATGGATGAAAGGTAACTTTCAGCTAGAAAGTCAGGTTTTTAATAAATCCAAATTGGATAAAATGTTGGGCCCGCAGTAGAAGATGTCAGGAAAATAAAAATATTTTCCCCTGCCGTCTGCTTAACCCACTCCTACCTGCTTGGTTTTTCGACATATGATAAATACTTTCATTATTAGTTTATTTTCAGTAGCTTACAGAACAATAAGTTTTTTATGTTATTTACACTCCAGTGACTTTGGTTTAATTGGCTTCTTTATGTTATTTATATAAATATAAATCATACTGGGTTTTAAAGTATTAATGATGCATTTTATGTTATAATGCCATTTTCATTCAGACTAGCACTCCATAAATTCACACCATCCAGGGGTAACAGCTAAGAAACTTTTAAAAAATCTCCTCCAAAAGTTAAAGCAAAGGTAGTCCGAACCTGAGCAGAACTCGCGGAGAGCTCATATATGGGATGAAAAGAACCACTGTATTACATTTTGTTTGCAATTGAGTTTGCAAATTAATTTATTCAAATATTTCTGGAGGGCAATTTTCAGGTCTGTGTGCTTGGGAGACTACAGAGATTTTTTTTCAAGGTACTATCACAAAGCAAAGCAAAAAAAAAAAATCCATTTAAATAAAACTGAGTTTTGAGCCTTTCTTCTACCAATTGCAGGACCGTGGGTGAGTCCGCTTCTAAAGCCTCCAGAGATCGCACCTGTCAAGCAAAGAGGTTGGTTAAAAAGTCTTCCGCCTTGATTTACATGTCTGCACTTTTAGAATTTTACATACACCCAATTGGTGATCTTTGAACATTTTTCTCTCAAATATTAAAATGATATTACAAGTGAATTGAATTCTGTCATGTAGATCACATTTTTAGATAAGCTTTAAGGTTTTATAGGTGCTTAAGCTCTATAGGATGCAATAGAGTCTCTGCATACTGGCCTCTTTCCGAAAATGAAAAGCATATAAAAAATAAAGTCACTAAAAGGTGTTTTTGAATATCATTTTAATTGTTGGCTAAAAATCAATGTATCCTAGGAGTCGGGGTGGGGAACAAATAAACCAGTGCGGTAAGTTTAAACTATAAAACAATAATTATAACATGTTGAAAGGAGTGGCAATTTGATTTTGGCTTATTTAGGGAAAGCTAGGTGCCCATCCAAAGCACAGCCTTCATCTTTGGGGTGGCAAAGGCAGATTGTGGAAAAGGATAAAATACTCCTTGAGTATTCGTTTATAAAATGCCGCTTGAACCCTACTCCGATGTGGGTTTTCTTGTTGAGAGGCACGTACTATGAGCTGGTTCATTAGCCTTTGTCCCCACCTTAGCATGTTTAATTTTCAAAGTGCCCAAAGAGTTGCAGGACAAGATGGTGTGGAGCCTTTGAAAAAACTCTTGCTAGCAGAGAGATTTTCCTAGCTAGGAAACGTTGGTCAAGTTACTTAACCTCTTAGCCTTGGTTTTCTAGTTTGTAGAGCAGGTTTCTAGTTTGTTTGGAGTGCTTGCTTTATTGGGTTGTTCTGAGGAACAAATGAAATGAGGTGTGTGGAGCCTTAGCACAGTGCTCAGGACTATTCCTAACAGTGCCCAGTGAATGATTATTATTGCAAAGCTTCTTCACTGCAGTCACTCTAAAATTCGGAAGGATATGCTAACTATGGCATATTTTCAACTCAGATGGAAACCACTGGGGGAGTAACAGGTGTTTATTTAGTGAGAATAATGTCAGGAAGAGAAAGAATGTCTGATCGCCAAAGAAATACTACACAAGATACCAGTAAAATAACTTGCCGACTGTGGCAGCTGCTCTCACTATGAATGGTAGGGTGATCAGCTGGTGGAAAAAACCTAAGAGAAGGCTCATTGGATTTGCCCCGCAGCTGATGAGGGGAAAAATCAACGCAGCCAGGTTGGTGAGCATGGCATGTGTTCACTGCCTTGCCTTGAACAGCTCTTTTGGCTTATAAGACGCTGACATGTTTTCTTGTTTTGTCTTCATGCCAGCTCAGTGATGCAAGTGGTTTAGATGTGATTGTCCCATGTCACAGGTGAAGTTAACGGAGGCTCAGAGAGGTAAAGGAGTTTGCCTAAAGCAGAACTCAGACCAGTGCTCCCTTCTCTTGGGGGGGGTCACTCCAACAACTAGTTTAACCTAATAAAATGAGCTAACAATTATTAAAACAATTTAATCCTCAAAACCATCCACTGGATAAGAATACTATTATAAACCTATTTTACAGATGGGGACATTGAGGCACAAACAGGTGTAGCAATTTGTGGAATACCATACCGTTAGCAGGGGACCAGAAATTTGAAGTCAGAAAGCTTTTCTTCCAGAACCAACACTCCTTACACTGCTCTGCTACCTCTGGGTGGTCCAGAATGGAGAATAATCTGGACATTTCAAACCTTAGCAAGCATCACGGTCACTTGGTAGTGTTGTTAAAACACAGATTGCTGGAACCCAGCGCCCTGCGTGTTCGATTCAGTAGGTCTGGAGCAAAGCTAAGAATTTGCATTTGTAACAAGTTCTGGGGTTGATGCTGACAGTCTGGAGGCCACACTTTGAGAATTGATAGTCAAGACCACAGGCATGTACTCTCGCTGGTTCAGGCACAGTGTTTTGCCTATGGAAGGGAGTTGGCAAGTATCTGACTTGGGTGGGAGGAACCGAACTTGGGGCTCCTGAGTAGGCTCACACCTGAAGACTTTCCTAGGATCTCAAATTGCAGATGTAAAAGCACTTATTTGAATGCGTATAAAGGACTTCCCTAAGTATGGCAATTTCCAGGGATTGTGGGTGGGAATGAGGAGCAGGAATATCACATGAAGCTTCTCCCAATTACTATACGTGTCCAGTCAGTTAAAGTGAATAGTCCTGGAAATGAACTGGGAAGAGCAGGTGGAAGAGGGCTTGGGAGTATCATCCTTTGCCTTCCTGATAATGGGGGGTTCAGCTAAAGGGAGCTTTGTGTGTACTTAGTTCTCTAGGACCTTGGTTGCTTTTCTGGAATTTTTAGCAACATTATTTTAAAGACCAAGGTGACAGTTTGGCTACATCTGCTTCAAAACATCTGTGGTTGGTGTTCATTTGCTGATATGTTGTGATGAAAATAATAACAATAAAGAATACAGTAAAGACTTTGTGCTATTATGCTCTACTATTTAATATTTAATATAATTGCCCAAACTTCTTTTTTGTTTTATGCATTTATTAAACTTCATACCAAAAAACCCACTGATCAAACAGTTATGATGGATTGAATTGTTCATTTGAAAAAGAAGTTGAAGAGTAGTGATCTGACTTTACCTAGAAATTTGGCTTCAGGCCACCCACCTGCCTGGAGTCCAGGCCCGCTCTGCCCACAGGAACTCTTAGCACTTCTTGCTTTGGGGACACTTTACATTCAGGTATTTGTCTCTGATCACAAGTGCCTCCACACCCCCCTGAGAAGGGCATCTGTTCTATGTTTGCTTGGTTGAATATTCAAGCCACCGAAATTAACAGAAGACATAAATACTTAGCAGGGAATAAAACTTTGAACCCAGGGCTATTGTTTGTCAAATGCTCAACTGGGAAGAAACATATTTGTGCATGATTTCCTGAAGGAAGGGATGTTCAGCCCTTCATCAAACCTGGTATAATCCACTCCAGGAGCCAGGCAGACCACCAGAGCCAGGTACACTATCAGCGTCATTTTTACAACCTCCTGCTTCACCAAATCATTACACTTAACGACACATCTTTTGGCATAAATTTACCATTGGCTTTCATTGAGCAGCATTAAAAAGAAAGATGATTGAAAGACTTTGTATTTAATTTAAGGTTGTTGAAATCTGCTGTTCATTACATGATATAAGCAAGTCTTTAAATTTTTCTTTCTGAAAAATTTCAAGCATACCAAAAATAATAGACCCCCAAGAAGTCATGAAAAGTTTACTTTTTGCTGTATCTACCTTATTTTTGAAAAATAAAATGTTATAAGTTAATGCCCCCCGTCCATGCCTATTCCCAAGGGGGTATGACTGTCCCAAAGTTGATTTGTGCCTTTCCTGTCCACATTTGAATGCTTTTAGTGCATGTCCAAGTGCACTAAATAATATGTATTTTGAAGATTTTCAAAAGTTTATATGAGTATCATCCAAATACAGCTCCTTTTGCACACAGTGGGCTCTTTGTGAAGACATATGTGAGACACTTTTATTGGGTCTTCTACTGGGTATTTAATTTGTGTTTCTTCATGGAAACTATGGAACACATAAATGATATTTCTCTCTGTGCAGCAGTGGCTAAAAAAGTGAAATCCAATTATTTTGACCTACCTTCATCAATTGTAACACCTGGCATGTGCATGTTGCTTCTTTACTTCATTAAAATAGTTCCTTGGCTTATTTTAACCTTACGTACATTTCACCATTTAATTTCTGGAAGGTTATGTTTATATTCTTGGAACAAGATTTTATTTTTTTTCTACATCTGTAATCCCAGCACTCTGGGAGCCCGAAGCAGTTGGATTGTTTGACTCGGGAGTTCAAGACCAGCCTGAGCAAGAGCAAGAATGTGACTTTAGTAACACAAGAAAAAAAACCAGGCAGGGGTCATGTTGGGCAACTGCAGTCTCACCTACTCAGGAGGCCAAGGCAGGAAGATCGCTTGAACCTGAGAATTTGAGCTATGATGATGCCACTGCACTCTACCCAGGGTAACAGAGTGAGACTCTTTCTCAAAATAAAAACCCTTTCTTCTTATTTTTTTTTGAGTTTCCCTCCTTTCTCCTCCATCCAATACCTTCTCAAAGGGCATACTAGTTACCAGCAGAAAAATCCTTCAAAAAGAAGGTAAAATAAGAATATCTACAGACAGAAAATAAACTGGTAATAAAGGAAATACTAAAGGTTGTTCTTTATGCAAGAGGAAATCAAGTAGGAGATTACAAAGGCACAATGAAGAACACAAATGATAAAAATGGGGATAAATGTAAATATGTATTGGTAGTTTATGAAGATAACAATGTATAAAAAAATAAATAAAATACATAATGACCATGCCATACAGGTTAGGAATGAGTTTAATGAATGTAATATTCTAAGGCCTTCCCTAGTGAAGGAAGTGGGAAAAATAATAATTTATGTTAGATCTTGAATAAATTAAGAATGAATTATATGATCTTTGGGGAACCACTGAAAGAACAGCAAAAGAATTTATAAATACCAGGCTAAAGGAAGAGGAAATGAAATATCTTAATAATAAAATCAATCCAATGGACGGCAACAAGACAGGAGCACAGAAACATGAGTAGGTATTGAAATAGAAAGTGTATTTAAATCAAAATATACTGGAAATTTCATTACAGAAAAATGAAATAACATCCTAATTAATTAAAAGATAAAAATTTTCATCTTGGGCTGGGGGAGGTCTCATGACTAATCCCAGCACCCTGGGAGCTAGGTGGGAGGATTGCCTGGGTTCAGGAGTTTGAGACCAGCCTACACTACAGCAAGATCCCATTTCTAAAACTAGCCAGGCATTGTGGGGGGCACCTGTAGTCCCAGCTACTTTCGATGCTGAGGCAAGAGGATCACTTGAGCCCAAGAGTTTGAGGTTGCTATGAGCTAAGACACTATGCCACTCTACCCAGGGCAACATAGTGAGAATCTCTCAAAAAAAAAATTTTTTTTTTTTCAACTAGTTGTAAAAACCAAACTCAAGGCCAGGTGAGGAGGTTCATGCCTGTCATCTAGCACTTTGGGACACTGAGGCGGTTGGATTGTCTGAGCTCAGGAGTTCAAGACCAGCCTGAGTAAGAGCAAGACCCCTGTCTCTGAAAATGGCTGGGTGTTGTGGCAGGCACCTGTAGTCCCAGCTACGTGGCAGGCTGAGGCAAGGGGATCACTTGAGCCCAAGAGTTTGGGGTTGCTGTGAGCTGTGACACCATGACACTCTATTGAGGGCTACAAGGTAACACTGTCTCAAAAACAAACCAACAGAAAAACAAATATAAGCTACTAATCTGAGGCAGATTTCATATATAAGGATATGAAAAAGTTAAAGGTGAAAGCCTGAGAAAGAAAAATAATAAGTAAACATAAACCAAAGAGGAGCATTTCATGATGATAAAAACTTCAACTCCCCTAGAAGATACAAAAATAATAACTTTGTCAATACAATAATATGTATATAAAGATGAATCCACAATCAAAGTGGAGCATCTTAACTTTATCCTTCTCAATAACTGGAAGAACAAGTAGACTAAAAATTATTAAGATTGTAGACATTTAGAGCAACACGATTAACAAACTCGACTGAAGTGAAATATATGGTATACTAAACTCACTGAAGACTACATTCTTTGTAATTGCAAGTGAACATTCTCAAATTTATTATTTCTGGCCTCAAAGCAAAAATGAATACATTTCAAATAATTCAAATGATGTAGAATATGGTTTTTTGAGCACAGTGGTACTAAGCTAGAAAGGAATAACAAAATAGAAAACAAATGAATCATATGTTTGAAAATTAACCAATACATATCTTAATACCTCATGAATTAAAGAAATCACAAAAGAAATTAGGAGAATATTCTGAACTAAATATGACAATGAAAATACTACATATCAAAACTTATGACGTAAAGATAAAGCCATTTTAGAGGAAAAAGTATAGTCCGAAAAACATGTTAAAAAAGAAGGTAGGATCACAATAATGATCTATATATCTAAAGAAATCAAAAACAGAATCACAAATTAAAATTAGTATGAAAGGAAGGAAATTGTAAGGATAAGAGCAAAAATTAAAGAACAGGAAAAAAATGCACAAGAGAATCAACAGAGCCAAAAATTCCTTCAAGAACTCAAATTAGACCTCCCAGTTGATTCTGTAATCCTATTAACTAGGCATCTACCTAGAAGAAAAAATAATACTTTGATCATAAGGACATTTGCCCTAGACTATTTACTGCAGTTCAATTTACAATCCCCAAAATGTAGAAACAGCCTAAATGCCCACTAACCCAGGAATGGATTAATAAGCTGTGGTGTATGTATACCATGGAACACTATTCAGTCACTAAAAAAGAAGGAGACCTTACATCTTTTGTATTAACCTGGATGAGGTGGAACACATTCTTCTTAGTAAAGCACCATAAGAATGGAGAAGCAAGAATCCAGTGTACTCAATTCTACTATGAAGGCAGTAGATGAGCTAATGCAAGGGGAGGTAGGGGAACGAGCAAGTGGGGACAGGGGAGGAGGGAGGGAGATGGGGGATCAGAGTGTATGGCACACCTCTTGGGGCAGGACACAATTATAAGAGGGACAAAAGCAATCAGTGTAACCTAATTCTTTGTACCTTCAATGAATCCCAAACAGTAAAAAAATAAACAAAATAAACAATGAAAACCCCCCCAAGGCTCGGTGCCTGTGGCTCAATGGGCTAAGGCGCCAGCCATGTACACCTGAGCTGTCGAGTTCGAATCCAGCCCGGGCCCGCTAAACAACAATGACGGCTGCAACCAAAAAATGGCCAAGCATTGTGGCGGGCACCTGTAGTCCCAGCTACTTGGGAGGCAGAGGCAAGAGACTCGCTTGAGCCCAGGAATTGGAGGTTGCCATGAGCTGTGATGCTACAGCACTCTACCCAGGGTGACAGCTTGAGGCTCTGTCTCCAAAAAAAAAAAAAAAAGAGAACCCCCCCAAATGGTTAGATCCATGGTGAGTCTTGTCAAGGAAAAAATAAAGAATGTTTAAGTAATCAATATTGGAAATATAAATAGGAACATTACAAAAAACTTCACAGACCATTAAAAAGATTATAAGAAAATATTAATAATAACTTTATCCTAAGAATCAGGAAAATTTAGATGAAGTGGAAACAAACTTGGAAAAATGCAACTTTTCAAAATGAAGAAGAAATAGAAAATCTATCCAATGCCAAAACATTTAAATGAATTAAATCTATAATGAAAAACTTTCTACCTACAAAACTTTGGGCCCAACTGTCACAATACTGAGTTCTATCTATAAAACCAATCTTACATAAACTCTTTCAGAGAATAGAAGAAGGAGTTTCCCAACTGTTTTTACAAAGCTGGAATAACCTGATACCAAAATCTGAACATGATAAAGACATTTCCAGAAAGAAAATTCAGAGACAAATCTTTCCTCTAAGAAAAGATCCAAAAATTCTGAACAAAATATTTATAAACTAAATCAAAGGGTAAATGAGAAGTATGACACATTATGACCAAGTGCAACAATTACATACATGGTGTTGACTTCTTGCAATTATTCTTACACACCAACTTAGGTCCTTCTCAGAATGCAAGGTTGGTTGAATATTCAAAAATTAATATAATTCATTACATTACCTTACACAGGAAAACCACATGGTCATCTTAATGAATGCAGTAAAGATACTTGGTAAACATTTATTCATATATTAAAAACCCTTAGCAAGATCAAAATGGAAGCATACTTCTTTAACTCAATAAAGGCTGTCTGTGACACACGTACAGCAAACACGCTGTAAAATTTTAACAGCTTTCTTTCTGATAGCAGGAATAAGCCACAGAGTACCTCCATCACCACTTCCATTCAACCTTGCACTGAATGTTCTAGCTAAGGCAATAAAGCAAAGAAAAATAAGGCATAGAAATGAAAAAGAAGAAATAAAACTGTCATTATTTACAGATGGCATGGTTATTTATATAGAAAATCCAGAAGTAGGCTCAGCGCCTGTATCACAGTGGTTATGGCACCAGCCATATACATCGAGGCTGGTGGGTTTGAACCCAGCCTGGGCCAGCTAAACATCAATGACAACTGCAACAAAAACTAACTGGGCGTTCTGGGGGGCGCTTATAGTCCCAGGTACTTGGGAGGCTGAGGCAAGAGAATCGCTTAATCCCAAGAGTTTGAGGTTGCTGTGAGCTGTGACACCACAACACTCTACTGAGGGTGACACAGTGAGACTGTCTCCAAAAAAAAAAAAAGAGAGAGAGAGAGAAAAAGAAAACGAAAAGTAATACATTTGCTTAAAATTGCTAAAAATATCCCACTTGAAAATCACCATTTTTATTATTAGTTTTGTGTTTATCTATGGGAAGGGACATGAACAAGATGAAAGAAACAGGAATAGAAGCAAATATAAGATTTTTCTTTATATGCTTTATTATAAATGTTTCATTATAGAGTCATATAATGCTTTATATATTCAAAAATGATAAGCACAAGAAAAACTCCATGTTTGGAGATTAAATACTAATGAACACTAATGAAACTAATTTTTAGCATCAATTTTGTAACATAGCCATGTAGAAAACATAATTACTTAAAGTGCTGTCACAACATGTACAAGTGTTTTGACTGTACATTTTTAGTGGGATATGGTCTAAAGACCATAAGAGCTTCAAAAAAATTCTAAATTTAACTCAATACTCATATTGTCAGTAGTATGACATATATTTTTACATTGATATATATATATATGCACTTGTATAGGTAATAAGATAATGAATCTGAGTATGTTAATGTTATTAAGAGCCAAGATTCTAGTATAGGTGAAATAATCATAGATCTCCAACAAAGTTACATAAAAGTCTTATAATGTTAGATTTGAATTAGAGCTATCAGCATAAACTCATGATTTTTTCTTTCTTAAAAATACATATTTTCCTAGCTTTGTCTACTGAAAAAATATGAAAAGCCCAAGGACAAGCATTTCTAGCTCCCCAATGTGTCAGAAAAAAATCAAGAGTCCTTAGAGAAATGACTGATTGCAGGTCTGGGATGAGAAGCTTATAATTTTAGGATATTTTGTGCCTGAAAGCAAGGAAAGCTATCAAAAACTAACGAGTTGTGTGCACAGAGAAAAAAAAAAAATATATATATATTTTTTGCAGTTTTTGGCGAGGGCTGGGTTTTTTAAATTATTATTATTTTTTTCTTATTAAATCATAGCTATGTACATTAGTGCAATCAAGGAGTACAATGTGCTGGCTTCATATACAATCTGAAATGTTTTCATCAAACTGTTTAACATACTCTTCATGGCATTTTCTTAGTTATTGTATGAAGACATTTGTATTCTGCATTTAGTAAGTTTTGCCTGTATCCTTCTAAGATGCACCATAGGTGTGGCCCCACCAATTACCCTCCCTCCACTACAACCTCCCTCCTCCCCTTCCTTCCCATATCCTTGTGCTGTAGTTCGGTTCTAGCCTTCATATGAAACCTTTAAAATAGCTTCATAATAGGGCTGAGTTCATTAGATACTTTTTCTTCCATTCTTGAGATACTTTGCTATGAAGAATATGTTCCAGCTCCATCCATGTAAACATGAAAGAGGTAAAGTCTCTATCTTTCTTTAAGGCTGCATAGTATTCCATGGTATACATGTACCACAATTTATTAATCCATTCGTGGGTTGATGGGCACTTGGGCTTCTTCCATTACTTAGCAATTATGAATTGGGCTGCAATAAACATTCTGGTACAGATCTCTTTGTTATAATGTGATTTTTGGTTTTCTGGGTATATACCCAGTAAAGGAATTATAGGGTCGAATGGAAGGTCTATTTTTAGATCTCAAAGTACTCTCCAAACATCCTTCCAAAAGGAACGTATTAGTGTGCATTCCTACCAGCAGTGTAGAAGTGTTCCCTTTTTGCCACATCCATGCCAACTTCTCTGGTTTGGGGATTTTGTCATGTGGGCTATCTTACTGGAGTTAGGTGATATCTCAAGGTAGTTTTTAATTGCATTTTTCTGATGATTAAGGATGGTAAGCATTTTTCATGTGTCTGTAGGCTGTGCACCTGTCTTCTTTGCAGAAATTTCTCTTCAAGTCCTTTGCCCACCCTGAGATGGGAACACTTGTTCTTTTCTTGCTAGTACGTTGGAGTTCTCTGTGTATTCTGGGTATTAAACCTTTGTCGGAGGTATAACCTGCAAATATTTTCTCCCATTCTGAGGGTTGTCTGCTTGCTACACTTACTATGTTCTTGGCTGTACAGAAGCTTTTTAGTTTGATCAGGTCCCAGTAGTGTATTTTTGATACTGCTTCAATTGCTTGGGGAGTCCTCCTCATAAAATATTCACCCAAGCCAATTTCTTCAAGAGTTTCCCCTGTACTTTCTTCTAATATTTTGATAGTTTCATGTCTTGAGTTCAAATCTTTAATCCTAGGGCTAGGTTTGAACCTGCCACCTCTGGCATATGGGGCCGGCGCCCTACTCCTTTGAGTCACAGGTGCTGCCCACACAGAGCCAATATTAAAGAACTTCCTTGGCTAAAGTTGGGAAGTCTTTAGCATCAAAAATAGTGAATTCTATTGATTGAAATGCACGGAATACATAGAAATCCATTATTCCATGATACTCAACAAAAAGAAAAAAGTCAGAGAAAACCAAGAAATGAAAACACTTCATTAGACATGGTTGGGATGAAGTAGGACAATGGCTCTTTAAAACCTGTCAATTACAAGGAAGGATTAAGTATTTATATTGTGCTGTCAGTACTGAACAATACAGTAGGATAATCAAATAGCCCCAGGTGACAAATGAAATTTTGTATTATGTAAAAATTTTATATAATGTGTAAGAAATAATGCAATTAGAAAGTTGCCATTTTCACTTCTAATAAATAATAGATTAAGTCAATAAGCATTAATGAATAAAACCATGAGATGAAATTTTCATGGAGAACTTTGCGGTAGAGGAATCAGATGATCAGCTCCCAAACCCAGAATCCGAGAGGGGGTGCCTCCTGGCATGATGGTTATGAAGTACTAAAACTCTGGAAATTATTCCTGTCAAAGAGGTGAACATAAATATAACCAGACTTTCAAAGCTAACTTCAATCTGGAGGAAAAAGAAGAGATGTATAAACAGGCCATTGATGCTACTAGGGAGTAAACAAATCTCCAACATTAGATCTTTCACAGGACAATAGAGGGAAAAGAAAGAAGAGGAGGAAGTGGAGGCAGAATGGGCAGAAGTGGACAGGAAGGATGGAGATGAGGATGGAAAGAGAAAAAAAAGTAGGAGGGGGGGATTAATCAAAACTGTAAGGAAAGAAAAAAAATCTGAACTAAAAATTAGAAAGAAATTTCTAAGAATTTCTAAATTTCAGAAGTCGACATATCAAGTGAACAAACAAGTATTTTTTATTTGTTAAAATCAAGAAGCTCGATGATTAACATATATCTATGATGTTATGGCCAAGAAAGAGGGAACCTACATTCCTTTCAAACAATTCATTAAAATTTGGTATAAATTCACCACTGGTCACAAAGAATATGTTTACTTTATTGGTTGATTTTATTAATGGTAGTGTTTCTGGTTTTGATTTGCAAGTTTATCTTAAATTGGATTTTAATTTTTCTTTCCTTATTCTTCCCATCCCTTGGCCTCCATTCCAAAAACATTTCTTATATTGGTGGCTCTGGGTTCATATCTTATGATTATCAGAAATAAATTGAATCTACTTAACCTGTACAATCCATCTTGTATCATAGTTGTATTTTCTTTGTTCTCCCTAAATTTACTTGGCTATTCCTCACACTTACTGTTCTAGAGGAATTTTATACTGTCAATTTACATAAGTCATCCTGCTGAAAATTTGTGGGGGGAGGGGGTTGCTTTGATCTTTATAAAGATTCTTGGGGTAATCAATATGTTTATAATATTAAATGTTCTCATTTGGAAACAAGGTATAGCTCATGCTTGTAATTCTAGCTAGCATTCTTGGAAGCCAAGGTGGGTGGTTTGGTTCAGCTCACACGTTCAAGACCAGCCTGAGCAAAAGCAAGAGCATGTCTCTACTAAAAAAATAGAAAAACTGAGGCAAGAGGATCTCTTGAGCCCAAGTCTGAGGTTGCTGTGAGGTATGACACCACTGCATTCTACCCAGGGTGACAGCTTGAGACTTTGTCTCAAAAAAAAAAAAAGAAATAGAAATAAGGTATATATATCTCTGTACTATCTGATCTTGTTTCATGCTAGTCAATAAAATTGACAGTTTTTTGTATCATTCTGGCACATTACTTTTGTTACTTTTGAAAATTTACATTTTCTAAATTAGTTATTGATGATGTATGTGGAAGCTCTTGGTTTTCACCTATGGCTGGTATATTTGGCCATCTTAGCATCTCTTATTATAATCATTTAAAAATTGGACATAGCCAAAATATCTATCAATAGAGAATGATCGGCTATTCTATAGAATATTGTGTGGCTATTTAAAAAATTGTATAGAAAGGAAAAGTAAGAAAAGTTAAAAAAAAAAGGAAGGTGCAGAATAGTATCATATAATTTAAGTATGTAGAGCTACTACGTGTTGATATTTGCATGTACAATGAAAATTCATAGAATAAAGTCTAGAAAAATGCATCCTGATGTCAGCAGTGATTACCTTTGGGTAGGAGAGTAAAGAGGATTTTCCCCTTTTTTGCAGTCTATGTTTTGCATTGTTTGAAGTTTTTCCGAAGCACAAATTTATGCATGGCTTTTGTAATTATAATAGAAACTTTTGTGAATGTACAAGTAAGATAGTGGGAAATAGCCAAGTTAATAAAGACTGACCTGGAGCAAGCTCCAGGGAGGGTAGGTCTAAAGTCCCTAGAAAATCCTCATGGGTCATTAATTTCTACGATATCTTTAAAGTCACTTCCATTTGGCTTTGGAAAATCTGTGGCTCTACACAGCCTGTCAAGGGATATTACCAGCATCTATTAGAGCAGAAAATGAAGATAAAATGTAACACAACTCTCCAATGAAATCAGGGGAGATGGCCCCTCCCCAGTGTTTGTCTATTTCACGTGGTTTCTCCTAAGCAGGGACCATGGACTAGTGAAAGACAGCAGCAAACCAGCCAGCTGAATGAATTGGGTAATTCAGCGGCTAGCCCTCTCTCACTGCCAGCTGGAAACGAGATGAGACCGGGCTTTATTTCCCAGGTCTCTCTAGGGTCTAGAGTAGATGTGGGAAGCCTTTCCAACCTGACTTTAGAAATGTTGGCTTAATTGCATTAGGTGGGTCGGGGCACCCTTCTTTGCCTTGAAGCCAGGCTCTTCCTTGGCCCAGCACACCTGGCCTCTGTGAAAATGGCTCCTGACTGCCTCACGTCACTGTACATTTCTCTGCCATTTTCCCTTGCAGTGACTTACAGTTATATCTTAGGTCGTGCCATAAACACGTTTTTTTTAAGTGTGTGGCCTGGACTTTTATTTTTAGAACACATTACATGGAGATCAATGGTGAACCCCTAATATGGTATCAAGTAGCTCTTCTCAAACTTCTGCGTAAGCAGTACCTGAGAATGCTGAGTTGGTAGGTCCGAGGTAGATCCTTGAACTTGCCTTTCTAAGACGCCCCCGGGTTGCGTGGATGTGGCTGGTTCAGGGCCACACCGAGTAGCAAGGGTGCATAGCACAGGCTTTGTGTTCAGTAGGTGTCTGTTGACTCAGTCCTCCTATGTCCTAACCCCCTAGAAATTTGAAACCTCCTGTGAAGTTGTAGCCTTCCCTTTTTTCCCTTTCTAGTAATTTTTGTTGTTGCTGCTTAGTTTCTAGCTTTCTGCGAAGCTAACGCTATTAAGTGATCATGCTTTGCATTCTTCCATCTGGAGGTTCTAACCACGTGGAGGAAGGTCCAGGGCTGTTTTCCCCATTAGCCAACATCGCCGTGTGCACCCTGATCAAGTCACTCTTTCCCAGCGTAGTCTGGCAGAATTAACGGAATCTGCCCAGCAGAGATGCCCCACTAAGGTTGACAGTTGGCATCACAGGCCAAGCCCTGGGGGAAACTGGTGTTCCCTTCTGCAAGATCAGCTTCTCTCCAAAGCCACTAGCTCCTTCTGTGACCTGCTCAAGCACTGAATTGGTTTACAAAGCTTAAACCAAAAAACAAAAATCAAACAGCTCATCAACTCTAACACAGGAGTGTCCTAAAGTGAGCAAGTATTAAAAATTAAGTATCTAGTGTCTTGAAAAATGTATTGCCTAATTAATTTTTCCTTTCACTGGAGAAAAACCCCCCACAGTATTTGCCTATTGAACTTTTGTGAAAATACCTCATAAATTAAAATCTGAAGCTGGTCTTTTGGGGTGGATATTTCCCTTAGAGAAGGATCAAAAGCCAAGTCTGAAAATGATCAAGGCCGGGCACAGTAGCTTACACCTGTAATCCCAGCATGCTAAACAGCCAAAGGAGGAGGATTGCTTGAGCTCAGGAGTTCAAGACCAGCCTGAGATCCTCCATCTCTATAAAAAATAGAAAAATCAGCTGAGTGTAGTGGCACATGCCTATAGTCCCAGCTACTTGGAAGGCTAAGGCAGGAGGATCACTGGAGCCCAAGAGTTAGAGTTTGCAGTGATGATGATACCACTGCACTCCAGCTGGGCAACAGAGCAAGACTCTGCAAAAAAAAAAAAAAAATTGAAATATTCTTTTGGATTGAAGGTACCATGTTTTAGACAAAAAACCCCTTAGTTTTCTTTGATGAAACCATGTTTAAAGTTTTATGATTCGTCTTGTTCAAGATCACTGGATTATGTAGACAGAAAAATTCTGTTGTCTTTTTTTTTTTTTTTTTTTTTTTGCAGTTTTTGGCTGGGGCTGGGTTTGAACCTGCCACCTCTGACATATGGGGCCAGCGCCCTACTCACTGAGCCACAGGCACCGCCCCAGATTCTGTTGTCTTGTGATCAATTTAACACTTATTCTCACTTACGGGCTGCTCAGCCGGGAGCTCTGGTTGGTGTAATGTTAAGGGAACTCGCTTGGGGGTTACAGCTTGTGCACATTAGCAGAATAGATTGGCCTGTGATTTGTAGCGCAGGCCTGGTTTTGCAGGGAGAATCTTCCACCCACCCGCAGCTTCCTGATGATGTTAAGATCTGTCTAGCCCAGTAGAGTATCAGTAGCTTAAGGAGCTAATGAATATTCATTTCTTTTCCCTGGGTGCAAAGTAAAATAACTAGTAATTAGTATAATATTTAATGCTTCTATTCAAAATAAATAAATCTTTTGTAAAAAAAAAAAAACCCTCTAATTATTATAATCTAGCAAATTCCACATATGTAGTTGGAATTGGATATAGTGTTTTGAAAATGCTCCTAAGCCTTCATTTGCATGTTTTGAGATTGCTTAATTATTCCCCTTGTATGCATAAAACAAAACTCTAAATTTCTACCTGCATTTATTATTCATTTTTCTATCTCTCAAGTTTAGCTGATGCTAATATTTAACTCCTTTTATTTTATTTTTTTGATACCGAAGATATTTGTATTGGGAGTAATCTTCTGCATCTGGAGTCGTTCTTACCTCCCCTTCTTTTGTTCCACAGACATAGGAGGCAGATGGCTTATGCAAATTCCCAGGGGTGTTTCTTTCCTGACCCTAGGTTTATGCGGCAAGGTTTAGCTAGTCCAATTTTTTTAAAACATACATTTTTGAGCACTTAATACATGGCCAGCACTGCACAGAGCGCTTTCATACATACCATCGCCTTTTCATTCTACGGCAATCCTGTGAGATTTGGTTTCCCTACCACCATCTGCAGATAAGGAAAACTCAAAGCAGTTTACTCCCTTGATGCAGATCATCAGATTCTAAATTATCCACCCATCTGAGATCCAATCCTGTTTATAACCCAGCTACGAGATTCTGAAGCCTGCTCTTCCCAGTTGCCGAGGGAGAAAGGTTTAGAGGAGGTCAGGACATATATATACCTGTGTGTAAATTGGACTTTACTAGCACTCTTGTGGGTGACAACCTTTGCTGAGTGGAGGGGAACAACAAGCGGGGGTCAGTGGCCTTATAGGCAAAAACCTTCCAAGCCTATGACAAACAAGGAGACTTCTAACCCATGGCCCAGGGGTTACTCTGCGACAATGGATAGTGCCTGCCAAGGAGAATTCACATTCTTGCCCAAATGGAAATAGATGGATATTACAGTACGTCAGCTAGAGTGACAATCTGTGAAGACCTGGGTAATTCACAGGGCTGGGATTTCTTAATTCTATTGAAAAATGCAAATGCCGGCATGCAAGGAGTTCCTACAACTCCTCAGTACAGGGTGCACAGTCAAGAGCCCCCAGTTTAGATTCGTTTGCGATATTCCCAGGGCACGTAGAATACAATTCAGATGCCTTACCAAAGCCTGTGCACAGGCCCCCTGTGGTCCGGCAACTTCCTGCCTCCCCCACCGCCTCAAGTGTCCCTTTCTACCTGTGCTCAGCACCTTCGGGCCACAGTAGCCTCCTCTCTGTTCCTCCGACTCGGGGGTTTACAGAACAGCCCCTCCAGTGTTCCTATGGACAGGCAGTGAGGGACTGTGGGACTCACCTGACTTCAAACATGGACCTGGGTTAAGTCAGTTGACCTCACTTTGTCCTGTTCCCCATCTGAAAAGGAGGTGATGGGACTGCTGTGAGAAACCGAGGAGGCAAGGGGTCAGAGTGTCAGGCGTATGTCTGCACAGGATACACGGACGTCAGGCATGACAGATGTTAACTTCCCCTCCTTTCCTGTTCTGTCAGCTCATCCTGTGTCATGCACGTCACACACAGTCACACTTCATCCTCCCCGTGAGGTCGGTCCTGTTATAGACGAGGAAACTGAAGACAGCACTGTGATATGATTCACTCAAAAGGTCCCTCCTGGGAAACAGTCTAGCCACAGCACCCTCAAGTTCACCTACTTCTCTTCTCAAGTTGACGGAATGGGAGAGAATCAATCTACCGACCAGTTGAGCTCTGGGACAGCGGGGGACATTTGCTTCATCACCAGGGGCAGCGCTGCCTGTTGGAGATAGGGCCTCTGCAGAGAAGCAGAGGAAGTGTGGGGGAGAGCCCTGGCCACCGGCCTTTAGAGCTCCATCACCCCTCGCCTGTTGATTCAGGCTTTGGTCTGAAATGAATAAAATGACATACAAGCCATTGTGTTTACTGGTCACTATTGTTGCACGCCAAAGAGCTCCAGCAAATTGCTGCTGGGCACTTGGTGCTCTGGCTACGGCTGCAAGGTGTCATGTGAGCTAATTAGAACCCACAGCAAAGGTTCATTTGGAAGGAGGCAGAGTAGCAAAGATGTGGATGTAGAATCAGACTTCAGTTCAAACTCCCAATGCATCAAGTGTCAGCCGCATAACTTTAGGCACATTATTTTCTGAATTTTCTAGTCACTCCGTTTGTATAATAGGATTCATTCCATCTAGCTCATAAGGTTTATTTGAAGAATTAAATATGCCTGGCACACATCACTTTATAATATAGAATAGCTACAACTGCCTTCCCTTTTCCTGCAGGTAACATTATTCTCCAGGTAGGAAATGGGCAGAAATGGTTAGAAATATCCAAGGGCTCCTCCCACGACCCCACAGAAACAGGGCCAAAGCAGGGAGGCAGTCCTCATTTCCAACTTGTGTTTGGTTCTCCGAGTATGATAAGTGAATCCGGGGAGAATTAGGCAGTTTACTTCTGAACACCTCTTAGATGGGGTGGAAGTAATGTAAGTCATAAATTACCCGCTCTTCCCCAAGATCTTCCTGGTCATTATTCTCTAATCTAATTAGAATGCCAGCTGCAGATCCATCCGTCTTCATCAGGAGGCAACGGTAAACTGGGGAAAATGCTTACTGCCAGGGAACGTTGGTGGGAGGAAGGACGGATTTTACGTGGAGTGGCAGAGATTCAAACTTAAAAACTTGAGCTGACATCCATAATCAGATATGACGGCTTTATTGTGCTTTCTTCCCAAACATGCTTATCTAGGTACTTACTTTTTAAAAAATAGACAATCAGTTGTCTATGTTAGACATCTTTCCAAGGTATCTCGAGTAGACTCTTGCTTGTATAGATTTCCTCTCTTTGATGTGACGGGAAAGCATCCAAACTTCCTTGGATCCCTTGTATCACACCCATCAAAGTTCCTAAGCCCTACAATCTAGGTAATGGAGGTCATTTGTGGTCATTCTATGACATTTGTGGCTGTCTGGGACATCCGCATGTCTAATGCATTAAGATAACATGGCAGCCAAAGTATCTGCCAAGTAGCTCCGATATTGGTAGAAGAAAACACACAGTGATAAAGATATATCTTTGTTGAATCTCCAAAGGAAAGTAAGTTAAATCAAATGGTCTATATGCTTCTCTTCCTGGAAAATATTAATACAATCAACAATGTCATTTGGGGGACCAATCAAGACCCTGCCTCATTCATTTCTTCATTGATCTATTCCTTTAAATGAATGGCCATAGTTTGGGGAGGGAAATGGGCAGAAATGCTCACCATTTCTTGCTGTCTTGCTCACCATTGTTTCTCTGCGTTTAGGACATAGAATAGGAGCTCAACACATTTTTTACTAAGTGAAAAAAGACATTTGCAGAGGACCAGTTATAATATGTTTCTAGTTCTTCAACCATTAGAGTTCAAACTGTGTTTCCCAAACTTCAGTTTATTTATATACTATTTTTCCTAATATTTACTAGATCTATAAACTACTTTTCTATTTTTCTTTAAATTGACATTTCTTTATACTTATCCTCACCCAAAGCCACAATATATATCTATGAAATTAAGTGTAAGGTACACTTTTTCCTAATTTGCATCAGAGTAAGTTTGTAACTATTAAAAAATAAGACTCTTCTATCACTTAAAATTATCCTGAGGTCTTCCATTTAAATACACATCTTATCTGGTGTGAGTTTAAAGCATGATTGATCCTCATACCCATGAGCCTCAAAGAGAAAGGGGGCCCAGGAACAGAAGTTCTGCAGAAAAAGGATGTCAGAGTGGGAACTGCTGCTGACAGAAATCGCTGCCTTCTGGAGAGTCAGGGGGTACTGTGGGAAGCGTCTGCAGTTTGTGGTTGTAGCTGTCTGACTTTGATTGGGCAAGTCATTTGCTGAGCCTCTTAGGGTAACAACAAGAAGCACAAGCTCATCCCCTCCTGAAAAGTGCACCTGAAATGCACCTGAAAAGTGTGAAGAGCCATTTTATCCCAAATAACCATACAGCACTGTGCAATTCATATTTTTATCTATATTGTGAATTTGCTAGGCAATCAATGCAAAGCTGGATGCCAAGAAAAGCAGAAAAGGATTCCAGAAAAGGGCTGGAGAAGCATTTCACTCATTGATTCTTCCAGTTGTTCAGTCAAACCTTAGTTGTGTTCTAGCCTCAGAAGGAGGTATTGAGAATATTACAGCAAAAAGACAGACATGGTCCTTCCACTCATAGCCTAGTGAGAGAGAGAGGCAGTTCCACAAACAATTACACATATAATTACTTTAGTATAGCAATGACAGATGCCAGAGTGAAAATGCAAAGTGCAAAGATGAAGTACAACAGGGAGGCCAACTAATCTGGGCAGGCAGGAAGGGTATTCTTTAAAAAGTGACAATTAAGCCCAGGCCTTAAAAGATCATTAAAAGTGGGCGGCACCTGTGGCTCAAAGGAGTAGGGCACCAGCCCCATATATGGGAGGTGGTGGGTTCAAACCCGACCCTGGCCAAACAAACAACCAAAAAAAAAAAAAAATCTTTAAAGGCTAGGTAAATTTATCAAGGAGCACTGGAAACCTAGTTTCAAATTTTCGTGAGCCCAGATACCTAACTCTTCTTTATTGCTTACTGTGTTTCTGACCAAACAACCACAGCTTGAAATTCTGGTGGGTTTCTCTTCTTATTCCCAATTGGTAGGGCGCATCGGCTGTCACTGCCTTAAATCAGAGGATGGCTAGAGAAAAGACCACAGGACCTGGAGAATTACACACAGCAAAGCACTACTGAGAATATGTCTTCATACCTATTCACTGGTGAAAAGTTTGTGTTTCTCCTTCTCATAGAAATTCCCTTTGCCAAAGAAAAGAATAAACATGGTAGGCATAGACTCAAGGGTTTGTAAATATAGGAAGGTTAGAATGTGAAATCTATTACAGCAGACATGTAACATACACTGCCCCACATTAGACCTTCAACTCATAATTGAGTTTTCCTTCCTAGGCCAGCTAAGAGAAGGAGCCACTGTCAGGCCCCTGTGGAGACCATAGTTATTCTGCCTGTATTAGCCCAGCCTCACCCTTGCCTATGATCCTCAGAATGCTTTGATTTATTTATACTTGATTTTTTCCACAAGGAATATGTGTTTACTATAGATGAAAGTAGTAAATAGAGATTAATAAAGGAAAAGTTAAATAAAAATTAGCCATTTTTAGCTGCGTGAGGTTGCCCATGCCTATAATCCTAACACTTTGGGAGGCTGAGGTGGGTGGATTGCTTTAGCTCAGGATTTCGAGCTAGCCTGAGCAAGAGCAAGACACTGTCTCTACCAAAAATAGAAAAAGTAGCTGGGCATGATGACAGGCACCTGTAGTCCCAGCTACTTGGGAGACTGAGGCAAGAAGATAGCTTGAGACCAAGAGGCTGAGGTTTGCTGTGAGCTATGGTGCTATGGCACTCTACCCAGGGTGACAGAATAAGACTCTATCTCAAAAAACACAAAAAATTAGCCTTTATTGGTTGGGCTTAGTGGCTCACACCTACAATCCTAGAACTTTGTGAGGCTGAGGTAGGAGGATCAATTGAGGCTAGGAGTTTAATAACAGCCTGAGCAACATAGCAAGACCCCACCTGTACAAAAAACTGGGGATAAGTATTTAGGTGTGGTGGTGTGCACCTGTAGTCCCAGCTACTTGGGAGGCGGAGGCAGGTGGATCACATGAGTGTTCCAGGCTACAGTGAGCTATGATTGCACCATTACACTCCAGCTTAGGTAACAGAAAGAGATCCTGTCTCCAAAATAAAACAAAAAATTAGTCATTATCTCACTATGCAGAAAATTACAGCAGTTATAAGCATTTTGTGGTATATTCAGAGATATAATTATGAATATAGATATGAATTTAAAAATGAACTTGAGGTTATACTGATACCACAGAGTTGGTAATCAGTGTTTTACAACTGTTTTGTTTTTTTTTAATTTCAGAGATGATTTATTTCATTAGAAAACACCTTAGGCCTTCTGAGAAGCCAAGTCTCCTGGAAAATCACTGGCAAAGATCACTCATCCTAATAATCCACAATTCACAGTCCTCTTCTGCGGTGTGTTCACGCTGGAGTTGAACGGTAAGTTCTTGTAGGAATGTCACACAAGTAGCTGCTCTTGTCGGGGCTTGGGGACTGCCAGGCCTGGGCAGCAACTTGACAAACTCCATGCTAAAGTTTCACTGAGGGTTTTCTCCTTCATTTATTTCTCTTGAGTTTCCAGGATTACAGAAATAGCGATGCCCTCAAGCAGAAAAATGACTTCTACTCCTTGTAGGAACTCAGTATTTGAGGGGCTGGTAAGAAAAAAGTCAGTTTGCAAAAAAATAAATTTGTAGTTTAATGAAGATGAATTCAAACTCCTAGTGGAGGGTGAAACTCCAGGGTGTCCCAACGGTTGCCTGTAGGCTCCTTTACATGGGAAAATTAACACACTTATACTTTATAAGTTATATTTTATAAGTTATGCTTTATACTAGTTTTATATTTATATATCAACATGTAGAGAAATAGTTTGTAAATGCTTTGTAAACTTTTATAATGAATATTTTGTAAGTAAAGGTGTATTTAGCTACCATTTCCCACTTCCCTATGTACGTGTGATGGCCTTTAGGACACACTGTATATGGCAGGTGTGTATATGGCACACTGTATACAGAGGTAAAGGGAAGGGCTTGACTCACAGCTAGGGGCAGATGTTCCCCTTGTTAGCATTTCTAAGGAGGTTCCTAGTGCTACCACACCAGAAACAGGTTTCAATTAAATGGCTCTGCTTTCCTGTTCCATCACCAGATGCTCCCAGATTTATCCTGGCCTCCTGATTTTGTGCACCCCCTCCACGTTCTAGGACTGTTAAGGCTTTAAACATTCAAAGACCTTGAATGTTTAAATGTTGGAGGGGAGAGCTGGCTAGAGAAGGGCTATCCACAAATTTGAAGGAGGGAGGGAGGAAGAGAAGGAGGGAGGGAGGGAGGGAGGAAGGGAGGAAGGAAGGGAGGGAGGGAGGGAGGGAGGAAGGGAGGAAGGAAGGAAAGAAGGAAGGAAGGAAGGAAAGAAGGAAGGATTGTATTGGGAGATTTTCTGCTTTCTTAGTAATCTTTGCCCAAACCTTCTGTTAGAGCTTCAATATCTAGATTACTAATGGAAAAGAAAATTCTGATTCCCCTTTGGTCCTTTGAAACTAAAAACAGTCTAAGCACATAATACATTTGTTTACCTAGTTATATCTGTAGTAACTAAAGTAAGATCTTAATGTGGCTGGGCATTATCTTATTTACTATTTCATTGAATTCCAACAACTCCTGTATGAAATAGACACTGTAGTTTGTTCACTGTTACAGAAAAGAAAACCGAGCCAAGAAAAGAGTTCCCCCATCTCTGGTTTGACTCAGAAGTCTGTGTTCTTAACATTGAAGTCTGTGGCCCGTCCCAAGTCCCTTTGCTTTGTACTTGCAACATTTCTGCGAGAGCACATGCTCTCTGGTGACATGAGGCTGAGCATGGGGCTCTGATGTGCTTCCTAGCAAACTGCAGACGCTCGGCAAAGCCCACGGCCAGTGAGCCTACTGTGAGGGCTCACTCATTATTGTGGGCAATCTCACTTAGACAATCAACCTGGAGGGGAAACAATGTGCAAAAAGTTGTATACTCAGAGGTGATAAAAAGCACGATTTCATAGAAGTTGCAGTTTCGCTTTCACTTGAGGTTGAAGCATCTAAAGGGAGAGAAGAGACCGTGGGGCAGGGGCAGGAGACTGCTTTGGGCCTGTGCTGGCTGGGCTGTCTGGCTCAGGTCAACCTCCCGACTTCTCTGAGGCTACATTTCTGCATGTACAAAACAAAGGATTGGGCCAGATAATCCAAGGTTGTCGCAGCCTGAGCAGTGTGAGATTCGTCTGTCTCTGCTGCAGCTGGGAAGTCACAGAGAGAGGGCACACCCGCCTGTTTTCCACATCTCCGATACCCTGACCGCTCATATTAGAAACAAATTCCCTAAACACCCTTTTGGGAATCAAGGTGCAGACAAGCTTGTCTTTTAGTCTAGAATGGAGCCTCATAAACCCAATAGCTATAGAAGTCAGACAGGGTATGTAAAAGCAAACAAACAAAAAATACAAAACCCACAATAACGAAAAAAGGCAGAACCCACTGAAAATATCTCTCATTCTTAACTCTATTCTAATTTCCCCACTTTTGATAAACACAGAAATGTAGAGAGACAGTTCTATCTTGCAAGATGAGAAAAGTAACTGAGCAGATGAGTCACACACGCTAAGCAGAGCATAGCCAGGAGCTGGCCTGGCCGCGGCCACCTGTTTGCTTTGCAGAGGTTGTGTGTCCTAGCCAACAAGGTGACACAATGTCAGGTGTACAACTGTGAGAGAACTATTGTGTGGTTTTCCTGCTGAGCATTTCTATTCACTCAGAAGTTTCCTTACAGTTTAGCTGAAATTTGGCCTTCTCCAAAGTGTCTGTAGATAGTTGCAATTGCCTATGCAAATAGAGGGGAAGTGGGGCCTGAGAAAGATAATCTGCGAGTGATTTATGCTGCTTTTGGAGTTCTGTCACTTTGTGAAAGCAGACAGGCCTCCCCAGGGTAGTACCTGACACATACTGAGCACTCAAAAACATTCATGGAGAGAGAGGATGGATGGATGGATGGATGGATAGATAGATAGATAGACAGACAGACAACTTAAAAGATGACATTGACGGGCCCAAGAAGGCTAAGCCCTGTGTTGATGGTAGGTGGACAGTCGGAGGCAAAACCGGGACTAACACCCAGGTCTGCCAAACTTAGGGCTCATTTACTACCTCCTCCCGGTTTCGGGGTTTTGCATTTGGTTCCTTCCAGTCACGTAGCTGTCAACCACCGTTTTCCTACAGGTTTTCTCGTGTTCAGTTGTGTGATCTCATCTCACCACGTAGGGAAGTGTCCCAGCACTAGGCAGGGGATGTGAACCCCACAGCCACACAGACAGACAGACGCTTCTGCTTCTGTGGGCAAACTCGGAGTTGCGCAGGGGCAGACCGGGTGGGAAGGAAGGAAGTGCTCGCTCTCTCCATCCACAGCGCTGACCAGTGGCTGGATTCTTCAGGGTCAGCAAAGTGTTAAGCAGAAGCCACATTGCTAGCTCTCTGGGGCACCTTCTTAGAATCACTATTCAATGTGTGGTACATATTTGAAGGGTCAGGAAAAAACTTCTAAATACGGATCAAAAATGTTTTCACATAGTAAATGAGAAAAATCTCATGAATGTTATGTCAATCAGGTTGATAAAAATATCTCAGATTGAATGCAAAGCCCGCACACTATACCCCATGATTGAACTAATGTACACAACTATGATTCAATTAAAAAAAAAAAAAGAATCACTATTCAAACGCTATGCAAAGTGCTTTAACTGAGAGCCACTGGTTTCTCCTCCAATCTGTTCACTTTATTTTTTTCTCTTTTATTGATACATTTATTTATGGGATATATGTGAGTGTCTGGCACCTGCATAGGTGTGTAAGGACCCACGTGTCCAGTGTCCATCACCTTGAGCATTTATCATTTTTATGTGTTGTATCCTTTCAAGTCTTCTCGTCAGGTAATTTTGAAATATACATAATATTGTTGCTAAGCCTAGTCACTGTGGTCTGCAATCAAACATTGGAACTCACTCTTTGTCTGTGTTTGCAACTCATAACCAACCTCTCTTCATCCTTCCTCTCCCTCCCCAGCCCCTCCCCCCAAGGATCTGTCTCCAGTCCTTCATTGTCAGCAAGCGGGTGGCTGCTCCAGCCTGGGATTTGCTGAACTCCCAGTCCCAAGCATCCTCCCCACGCTGATGGCCTTAATGGAACATCAGGAGGAATAGTGTTTTCTGCACGATGTTTGGTAAACACATCTTAAATGTTTTCGGGCCACTTTGGTGATTTCTAAACCTGTTATTCAAGACATGTGCAAATGCATATGACTTGAAAATGTTCAAGAATAGCGTTGTTTCTACTAATAATAACTAAGTCAATATTAAAGCCAACCTCCTTAGAAAATAGCTACTTGAGGAAATTTTCTTTTATATCATTCCTATACTAATTGAGCAGACCTACTCATTCCATTGAGATATAAAAGAATTCCAGGCTTTCCCCGGCTGGGTCTCTGGGTCTCTATGTATCTACCTACCCACCTGATAATTAATGTTCAGACAGAAGAAAGAATAACTTAATGCCGACCGACACACCCATTTCATAGATTTATTAGTAATTAAAATCTTATCATAGATGGTTTGCCAAATTCTTTATGCTGGAATGTTTTGCAGAAAATTAGCAATGCCATGCCTTTTCCCTCTAAAAATTTTAGTATGACTCTCTAGAAAATAAGGACCGACTGCTTCCTGCGTGACTGCAATGCCACGCTCTTACCCCACGGAATTGTAGCAAACAGTTCCTGCTCAGTTTCTCTCGCAGCTGGTTTATTCCAAGCAGGCTCCAACCAGGCGCTGCACCTCACGTCCGCTTTGCTTTGTCTCTCGAGGCTTTTTAAATCTTGAACTCAGTTATACATGAAGAAGAAAAATAGGGAGCCCAATGAGCACCAGACGAGGAACTAAAGGATCACACGTTGTCTGGGCTCTGCCAAAAACCTGCTGTCTGCCCCTGAGCACAGCACTGTACCTTCTGAGCCTCTTTTTCTCATCAATATAATGCATTCATTCATCCATTCTTACCTTTAACAGATGTGTATTGAGAATCTCATATGGTCTGGTCCTTGCACGGGGCACTGTTTTAGGAAGAAATTTGGTTTCTAGAAGACAATGAACTCCCTAATCCTAATTCTTGTGGATTATCTATGCCAGAATTCATTTCTTTGTTTCCTCTCCATTTTTATGACATTAAGTTATCGGGGACACAAGGCCTCAAGTCCTGTGGACTTGAACGATTCTTGAATTACCTGATTTCATTTCCTCTCCTGATATCATTTATCTTGTTTTTCTGCCTCCTATATTTCCTGTAACCTGGAAGTAGTATCTGAAGTCTTCACTAGATTTGGGTGGAATATTTTTTGGGGAGTGGTGGTGGTGGAAATTTTTGATTAGAATTTAGTATTGCATCTCATAGTGAAGTATATAACGTCTGGCTGTCCTACATCGGAGGTGCTAAAACTGACCCTAGGTTTAGGTCACAACAACTTGATGGGTTCCCTATAGAAACAGACTTAGGACTAGTAGGAAATCTGTTTGGGGACAGGGTGAGTTAGTATATGGATACTATGTGAACTGGATCTTTCTTGAACCTTCCCCCTATTGCCCATGGATAATCCTTGCTTGGATCTCTTAGTTCTCTAGGGGTTGCAAGATGGTATTTTTCAACTTTCATTATTCTGTAGTGAAGAAAAAGTAATCTTTCCTCACCCATTGCAAGGTTCTTGGTTAACACCACTCTGATAGATTCACAAGAAAATAAAGCATCACAAATTGATTTTACTAAAGTTTTACATGGCGTGGTAGCCTTAGAAATGAAGGCCCCCAAAGACCCAGGGAATTTTGCATATTTTTATGCTTAGGTTTCATGGAGAGAGGACATTCATGGAGAAATACAACTGAACAAAAAGGGTATGACCTAATGGTAATTGACTGGGGAAACTTAGCACGGCCTCTTTGTTCTGATTTCTCTTGGCATCTCTGAGTCTTCATCCCTTTCCCCTGGGCGTAGGTCAGAACACCTGCCACATGAGGGTCTTGTGACCTACTTTCAGGGGAGGTAGGTCACAGAACTCTTTTATGGCCAGCTCTCACACTGAAAGGCCGGAGAAAGTCAGACAGCGACCTTTTTACTTCCGTAGTTTTCTCAGTTTTTAAGGTGTCATACTTTGGGGTAGCATGTTCTGACCCTTGACAATTCCCTCTACATTTAATAACCAGATTTCAGCCATAAAAAAAGGCCTTACTTCGTCCACCGGGATTTAGTGGTTAACCTTAAATGGGGATCTGAGTAGAAAAGAATATAATACTTTCCTTTTATTTACCAATTTCCCAAGTAAGGAGTTGGTATAATGGCCGACTCCAATGATAATGAATGAGGATTTGTTTGCTGGCTTGTTTTCTCTTTTTTGAGTGTCATTATAGACACGGAAATTTTTACATAGTCAATGTGATTCAATCCATTACCATCAGTTATTCATTTTGAGCTTTAAATGGTCCCAACTTTGTGGGAGTCCTTTCAAATTGGCTCATAGTTTAAAGATGAAAAATAATGGAAAGATATCTTCAATAGAAAATACATCTAAGAACTGGACTGTACCTGGTATTGGGCTAGACGCTGGGCGAGGTGGGCCACCTTCACAGACGTGGGTTCTTCCATGAACACTTAGGAAATAAGTCCTGAAAGTCTTAGTGAACAATCAAGAGCGAACTGCTGAGTGAGTAGGTTTGCCTTTGAATGGCGCCTCCTTCCCCAGGCCAGTGTGGCAAATTGAGTCAGCTGTGGCCTGCCAAGGACACAGCCAGGTAGCTAGTTCAGCAGATGGTAGGTAACCAATGACTCAAATCTACAAAAGGTAAGCCAGAACTGAGATGCTGGGTGGGTTTCAGTTTCTCTGTGTTTGTTCTGTTTCAGCTGTTCTCCTAACCGTAGTTACTAAAGCCAAATCAAAATGTCTCAGCATATGAGGCACAGTACTTGAGGTGCGGATGGAGGTGAAGGGGCATTGAGAGAAACAGGTGTTGGGGAAAGAATGCTATATTTTTCCCTCAGTGTTCTTTGCCAAGCGAGGCAAGCAGCTATAATATCTTCAGTGGGCCGGGTACCAGCTCCTTAGCCACAAAATGCACCTGCCACCTGCCCTGTAGAGGCTCATGATACTGACCAAGGCAATATGTGTATAGCATACATGGAAAAATTAGACCAACTGGAAGACTCATCATTGGATAATAATTGGTAGAAAGATAATTGTCCTATAGACCACATCATAATTCTGGAATTGTCTAATATCTTTTCCTTGGGGTATCATTTATCTTGATATTCTACCCCTTGAATGTTCTGAAATCTGTAAGCAGGAGCAAAAAATGAGTTAAATTCTGGTGACATATTTTTGACAAGAATATTCTGGAAGCCTAATTACCTTTCAAGTTAAAATAATGCCAGCAAGAAGTATTTACTCAGTGCTCAAGTTACATAACCCTCTTTGATGTCCTGTGTTATTTCCAGCTTACAGGTGAGGAAACTGAGGCACAGAAAGTTCAAGTAACTTGCTCCACATTGCACAGTTAATAAATGACAGACACAGGATTTGAACCTGAGTCCTCAGGGTCCAGGGTTGTGGTTCTAAACTGTTCTACTGTGAATGAATACTTTCTGGAGTAATCTGTGATAGATTACCTCATCATTTGATTACAATAGCACACATCTAAATTTTTAATCTGAGAGCAGAAAAACACCAGAGGTGATATTTTGGGCAGTAAGGTGACAACAAACTTTTCCATCCAAGATAGAGGACGTTCATTCACATCTTTTTTTTTTAATGCTGTGGTCACCTTTTCTAATGGGTACCTGCCTAGAAAAGCAAAGCTGATGCTTCCTGTCACATGCTGTGACTTCGAAGATCCAAATACGCAAACAGGTCAGAAAGCTGGGCCTGCCTGACACGAAAAGAGCATCTCCCCGGGGGTGCAAGAGTCCAGTGCTTACACACAGGCTCTCTCCTGAGCGTAGGGAGTGGAATGGGGCGTGGTGGCTTTCCTTGCAGTTTAAGTTGTGCCTAGGGTAGCATTAAATAAGCAAACTTGAGAGCAAGGCTGCCTGCGTTTGCATGTAGGCCTTCACTAAAGGCCAGCTATTGTTTTCAGGAAGAATGGCTTTCCTAGCTCAAAAGTGGGTTACCAAGAGAATCTTTGGGCTCTTCTCTGCAGGTTAATAAAACCAAGAAACACCAGGCCAGAGTTCTCAAGGAGGGTTCTAATACCACCTGCTGGGTGCAGCCCAGTCTAGGGGATGCTGGGTATTCATAACAATGACTGGGCCTTCTCCTCCCTCAATAACCCCCCCCCCCACGCTGGTGTTACACCTGTGTCTTGGGAGGGGCCGGTGTTAATCCCCGCTCCCCCAGCTGAACAGCAAATGTCTTTGAAGTACCTCTTCCTGTGGACCTCCCTGCTGGGCAGCTCAGTGTCTTGAAAAGGGCTTTGAAGTCCCACTGAGCCGGCTGGAATCCCAGTGTTCCCACAGAGGAGCTGTGTGACGTTGGACAAATTACCCAGCTTTGCTGAGCTTCATCGTCCCATCTGAAAAAGAGAGACAATATCTACCTCGTGGGTCATTGTAAGCACCTGAAACTAATAATAGACATACCGGAGGCTCCCTCCTGCGGCCACCCTGGCAGGACCACTGAGAGCACAGGGAAGACCCTGGGAACAAGGAAGCCATCTGCAGGGCCATTTCTATCAGGTGGAGTTGGCACCTTCAAACAGTGGACTTTTATTTATTTATTTGTTTTTTATTGTTGGGGAAAACAGTGGACTTTTCACATTTGCTTCTTAAAATATGCCTAAAATCGCAATAAGCCAGATAACGCGAGCACTGTGAATGACTGAGCTAGACGATTTCAATGCAGGCGTAATTTATTCTGCAAGAGTAAGATATTTATTCTTTTAATCCTACAATACATGAGGTGGGATTTTTTTTTTAAGGGTCAATCTAGGGTAGTTGGGTTTATAGAGACAGAAAGGAGCATGGTGGTTGTGGGGGAGGTGTCAAGGGGAGGGGAAAAAGGAGTTACTGTTTAATGGCTAAATTTCAGTATTGCAAGAGGAGAGAATGGTGTGGACCGATGGGGGTGATGGTAGCCAGGCAGTGCAAATGCACTTAACTCTTAAACCCGTTTAAGATGGTTAAGTGGTAAGTTATGTCTATTTTATTCGAATTTTTAAAAATAAAACAAAAATGTTAAATGTTTGAATGAGCACAGCCTTACTTTGCTCAAGGCTCTGAGTCCTGACAGGGCTGGAAAGGAGGCGTATCTGGCACCGTGTTCTAGATCCTAAAAGCCAGAGCAGCTTTTCAGAGGCAGCGTCCCCGTGTGTGGTCCTCAGCCGCCCGCTGTGGCCAGTGAGTGGCATTCCCAGGAGCTGGACACTTTTGTTTCATTTCTAAACCTGAGCCCCCTGAAAGGAAGGAACCTATTTGTTGAGGACTCTGCTAAAAATCAGGTTGGGGAGAATTTTCAGGGAAACAACTCCATACATTGTGTGCAGACACAAAACTAACAGGCACGTGAAAGATTTGTATTTTGAAAACAAAACCCCAGTGGGATTCTCTCAGCAGAAAATGAAAAGGTCTTCTTAACATTCAGTTGAACGATTAGAGCCATATTTTGCTGTTGCAAGCACTAATGCAGGTACGGCCACTGCCACAGCCCCAGATTGCAGCGCAGCAAATTAGCAAGGTTTTAACTTGGCTGCAAATATCAAGCTGGCTGCTTGTCATTATGCAAAAAGGGGGACGGGAGTGGGAGGGGGACGGGCACCTCACGGCAAAGCACATTATAATTGTTTAAGCAGGCCCCACAAGTCATGCATTTCAATTATTTGTTCAAAGCAGCCTGCAATTAGGAGTTGCAAACAAGGCTTTTGAATGCAAAGTCAGACAATTAAAATGTTTCATGAGTGCATTAGAGAAAGAAGTTCTGAATTAGCACTTTGAATACACAAGACCTCTTTTTCTAATCTCTAGTCCCTTTTCACTCTTTGAAAAGAGATGGGAAGAGAGAGTGAGAGAAAGAGAGTGAAAGGGGAAAGAGACATTTTGGGCTGTGGTGGAGGTGAGTTGGGTGTTTACTTATTTATATCAAATGCCTGACTAATCCAGGGAAGATTGAACCATCCTAATCGGCCCCTCATACATTTCAATGTCTCTTGTTACTTGCCAGATAGTCCTTGTCCAAGCATAATGGCCCAGGTGCCAAAACCCCTCTCCCAGGGGAGTCGTAAATCACTTTAAGCATCTCTCCTCCTTCTCTCAACACCCCCCATTCTTTCCTTTGAAGGAGCGGTTCTGTTTGAACCAGTGATTTGTGACTTTCCAGTATTTAGGGCACAACCCAGAGCTGGTTGCACTAACACACGGGATGGGTGGACTGAGTACACTGGACGGGGTTGGGACCCCAGAGGAGAGACCCTGTGTGTTTTGGGGGTGCCAAGGAGCAGAGGCTGGCTGCTCTGGGGAAGCATGAAAAAGATACCAACCTGATTTAATTCCTTGAAGGAGGACAAGCTGCTAAAGTCCTTCTTACATTCCCTCCTCCAATCCACTAATACCCTACTGCTATTTAAATTTTATTTTACCATTTACGGAATTTTAGGGCCCCTTGAAAATTTTTATCAGAGAGGACACTTACAGGAGAGGAGAGGGGGGGTCTAGTAACAGGGGTGGGGAGTGAATGTTCCTTCTTAAACCTTCCTTCCTGTGAAATAATCAGGCTTCCTCAAAAGCATTATTTGTTCGAGACATCAACCGTTATTACAAAGTAAGTGATGGCAACCTCAAAGCACTTCATGTTATGATTCAATATGTGAGATTAACCAGAAAATCCAGACAATTTAAGGAGAAAATTGCCAACGTATCACTGAAATGTGTGCATATATGTGTGTGTGAGCAGCTAATTTGAGAGTCTAGTAGCCAGTAACCTTCATTTATCTTCTCTTGGCTGTAGCTAATTTATGAAATGTCACTTCAGTAATCCTATTTATTCTCTTTTATAAAGAAAACACATTTCAAAATTTATCTAGGTTAGGTAGGGCAAAGTTCCTTTTATTTGCAAAAAAAAAAAAAAAAAACACCTTTAGTATAGGTATTTTGAATGTTATGCATACAATTCTTTTAAAATTACTTTGCCTCTAAGCAATCATCGAGGATTCAGAGCACTGTTAAAGTGCCAAGTAACTGACAGGACTGATACGCCTTTGTATGATCAATACCTTCCATTAGTCGGAAATTTTGATGTTTTTCTCTAGGAAATATTACCATGCCTATGTAAAAATCAGTTGTTTTTTCAATTAGGCCATGCATAAGTAAGGATGCTGATATGATAAGCATTGAAATCATACCATTTTAATGTCCGAGATCTGGAGGTATATCTAAATAGATGCTTTCTTTTTTTTTAGTTGGCACAATTTTGAATCTCTAGCCTTTTTAAAAAACAACTCTGACATTTTAAACAATCTTTTGAAAGGCCCATAATGATAAACAGAATCATTCTAGATTGATTAGATTTTGTGAACTAGTGTACATTAGTTTTGATAATCTGTTTTTGAAATTGGTAAGTGCCACCAAAAAAAAAAGAAACCAAACAAACAAACTTTTGTTTAAAATCAGAATAGTTATACATTCTTTACCTTAGGCCTGCCCAGAGAGATTTACAATGAAAAGAAATGTGTGCCTCAGTGGGGAAAGCCCTGCATAAAATCTCACTTAGGTGTAACAGGGGGCTCCTCCCCACAATATCCTTTTAAAAATCTGTCTTAAAGGGGAAACTTTAATCTAAAGGCAAACCCTATGAAAATAATTGATAGCCAGGTCTATTGTTAATAGGCAAACCCTATGAAAATAATTGATAGCCAGGTTACAGTAGAACCTCCATAGTTGACCATCTCCCTACAGTGACCACCTCCTTAGGTTGACCTAATTTTCATAGACCAGATATGCACCACATGTATATATCAGTACAGTAGGCCTAGTTCCTTATGTTGACCTCCTCTGTATGTTGACCAGTTTGTTACGGTCCCTTGAGTAGAGGGACCGTCAACTTGTAGAGGTTCAGCTGTGTTGGAAAAAAAGTTAAGACATAATATTCAATTCAGTGATTTCTATATTGCTTCACAACTTTGGGACTTGCTCTTTTATTTACTCATTAGGTTTATGAGTGTTAGTTCTACAGTTGGCTTGGTCTTTTTCTAACGAGGTAATTCAGTCAAGGGGTGTGCCTACAAGTTGTATCAACCTAGCTGGTGTTAAACTCTAAGTAGCCTGAACACTAGCTCTCAGGCCTCCTTAAGTTGACTTGGAGATGGAAAAAAAAAAAAAAAAGGAAAGAAAAAGAAATGCATCCCTCCCCCCCCCACCCCCGTTTTGCCCTCTCAGGCTACTGTCTCAAATAGATATTCCTGAGGGTGACTGACAGGGAGAAAGCAGTGGGTGACTGTAGAGATGAAAGAGACAGAAAAAAGACCTTCCAAGCTGGGTTTTTCTAGAACTTGGGTCTCTGATGTCTCTCTCACAGGTAGCCTGGAAGACACAGCTAAAGCTTTTCAGGAGGGAGCCAAGGGCAGGGGCTCACGTTACATTTACATGGAACATTTCATTCCAATCCATTTTAGAATCAAGAGGTAGCGGGAATCTTGCCACCGAAATGCCACCATTTCTGGAGCTGAAGGCTGGAAGCCAACCGGCCCTTTGGATATCTCAGTAGGAGGCAGAGAGAAGTTTCTGCTGAAGGACACCAGCACAAATGCCTTTTATGCAAGGGGACATGGGAATACTTCAAATTATCTACCTTCAAAAGCCCGAGTGTTTGAGTCTCTACCCGAGAACAGATTCCCGAGTCTGTGAAATGAAAAGACAAAGGTGTTCAGGGCTGGGTGACGGGATGAAGGCTGTTCCCAGCTGCAGAATTCAAGGATGATGAAAGGGGAGATGCAACAGAATAGAAAACAAATTGCACACTGGGAGGTGGAAAAATACAGAGTTGAAAGTTAAGTGTCTGGAACAAGAGAGAAATGAGTCACTGGAATGTACAAGTTACTATAGGAAACAAAAATAAAGCGATCACGAGAGGAGTGAATGGTAACGCTGGTAGCAAAATGGCATTGAGTTAACTGTCAAACTCCATGGTGGCAGAAACCGTTCAGCACCTCAGGAAAGGGGTGGTAATGACAGAAGGCAACAGCAGGTAGTAACATTCACAGAGGGACCTACAGGGACAAGATCGGTGCTTGGCAAATATGTCAAATGAGAATGCAGCTTTGCCTTCCCCTCCCACATGGCGAGTTAGTGAGCGTCAGTCTGGAGGGTGTTGGAAGCTGGGTTTGCCAGAGGGCAAAGGTGTTCACGCCAGGGGGAAGCTGCTTTTCTGTGTGCCAAATAGCAGGTCCTCTTATGGGAAGGCAGCAAACACATTTGGCTTGTGGAACTTTTGCCTGTGTATGTGAAATACATCCAAGGAAAAGTGCATAAACACCTGTGAAAGTGCTTCTCCAGTCAGGAACTGGGACATGCCAGTCCTTCGGAGGACCCTTCCCCGTACAAATCCTATCTCCCCCAGAAGTACCGTCCCGACTTTTACTGTAATGGCTCCCTTGCTTGTCTTTATATTTTTATGGTTCATGTACACTTCCCTAGGCAACATAGCTGAGTTCAGTCCACTTTTGAACTGTATACATTTATGTACAGACAGGAAGAAATGAAACCACCACCCAAGTATCCTTCTGGATGTGGCTTCTCTTGCTGTGCATTATTTTTATTAGATTCATTCTTGTTGTTGTGTATTGATGTAGTTGTTCACTTTCACTGCCAAGTCACATGCTATTATAGGAATGGATGGTGATTTATTCATTCTTTTATTTCTGAACATTTTGAGTTGTGGCAGAAATTAAGAGACAATCACCACCCCTGGGTTATTCTGATGCCAGGCTGTTCCTGGGCACATCTGGACCCAGCAATTGTGCACGTGGGGTCTGGATGGGGCCATACACCAGCCTCATCCCCACTGGATCGTTCCCCTCCATGTGGACTGAAGGTGACCTCTGGCAAGCCATGTGTGGAAGATTGTAGCCACAAGATAGAAGAAACCTGGGTTCCTGAGTCCCCATTAGGGTGAGAGCTGCCTTGGAGAGCCCCCTCTTGAGGGAATCCACATTGACCTAACATGGAGATGGAGAAATCAACCTTTCTAAGGTCACATGAGGCTTTGAGAGGGTAGGTATCACAGCCGTCAGCTTCACTGTAGATAATATGGAGTTATTTCCATTTGGGGCTACTGTGAAAAGGGTGCTAGCAAGTCTTGAACTGTTACTTGCAGCATGTAAGTCTGCATTCCTGTCTGTGCTTAGGTCAAAGACTATGGATATCTTCAACTTTATGAGGGTTGAGGGTCTTCCAAAGGGCTTCCAAGATCGAATGCTCCAGTTTATACTCTCACACTCTCACCACCAGCTGTGTATGAGATTTCTTATATCCCTCCCCAACCCTAAAATACTTGCTCTGATTAGAACTGTTCACGTTTGCCAGTAGGAAGGGAGGAAAGTGATTTCTCACTGTGGTATAGAATTTGCATTTCCTTGGTAACTGAGATTGCCCACATTTTCATGTGCTTATTTGCCTTTGAATTCCCTCTTATATGAGCTCCCTGTCCAAGTCATAGGTCAAATTTTCTCTTGGGTTGTCTTCCTATTGGTGGATGAGAGTTCTAAAAATGTGTTCTGAATACTAGGCCCTCATTAATTATATGTGTTGATAATGAACGTCACCCATTCTATGGCAAAAATTATCTTTTTGGTTTTTGAGTGCTATCTTTGGTAAATATAGTTTCAACATAGTAGAATTTATCAATATTCTCCATTATGTTTAGTATTTTTGAGTATCTTGATCAAGAAACCCTTCTCATAAATACTTACCTATATTATTTTCTAAAATACTTAACAGCTTTGTCTTTTACATTTCATTTTTTAATCTATCCATGATTATTACTTGCATAGTATATGAAATAGAAGTTCAATTTCAGTTTCTCCCAACAAAGCTCAATGTTACAGCATCATTCATTGAAAGATTTATCCTTATCCTACTGCTCTACTTCCTCTGTCAAAATCAAACATTCACATGTGCAAGAGTTTATTTGAGGGCTTTCTAGTCTGTTTCAGTGATCTATTCGTTTATCCTTGTACCAATTCTGCAGTATCTTGATTATTACAGCTTTTTAATGTCTCAGTGCCAGAGACACTCAGGAATTCTTTTTGGAAAATGTCTTAGACTTTTTTTTTTTTTTTTTATTGTTGGGGATTCATTGAGGGTACAAGAAACCATGTTACACTGGTTGCATTTGTTGGGAAAAGTCCCTCTTACAATCGTGTTTTGCCCCCAAAAGGTGTGGCACACACCAAGACCCCAAGACC